>JAHOYR010000016.1:4295432-4411916 GCA_023213295.1 Bruguiera hainesii
TTAGAGCAAAGTAGCCATCATTTCCAATAACCTTTCTTTTGATATAGACTCCATTAAAGTCTTTAATATCTTGTCCAGACTAGTAGGAGTGGGCTTTGGTGGTATGCCTTAGGTCCATTTATGCAAATGACTCTTTTTCCTGTGTAGACTCCATCATCTAAAAAGGTCAAAATTTTCCCACCATCGGATATTAATCCATCTTGCCAACCATGAAAAATGTCTAATGTCAACATCTAAGACATTAACTTGTTTAGCCATGATGGTATAGTCCCATTTAATAATCCATGGAACATGATACTAGGTTAAAAACATTAATAATGGGTCTTTCACCTCTTCATTGGCTTCATAAAACTATTCATAAATAGTTTTGACTTTATGGGGTAAGGTTAGATGATGTAAAACCCATTTGAAAAATTAGGTTTTAAACTAATTTGAGAATCTTTTTAGGTCATTTGGAAGATGTATTTGAATGAACCAACTAAATTTCCTTTGTCTATTTTCATACAATAATGCTTTTTCTCATGCATTGATATAATCAAAATAGTTATAGGTTTTAACCTTTCACCATTCTTTTAACTCCTTATGGTTGAAGAAGTCCCTTTGCCAATCTTCTAGATATAAAAATTTCTTTATCTTGAACTAGGCATAGGTCCAATCTCTGAAGTCATAATAAGATCCTCCTTTTATGGGTTTAATAACCACCAAGTTTGTTTCTTGTAGTATTTGTTGATAATATAAACAATCCTTCATATTATTATAAGGATACATATCATCTTTAAGATAAAAATGTGCAATCTCATTATGTCTAAGTTAAGCATAATTATTTTAAATAGCACATAAAAGTATAAGTGCTTTGGATTTAAAAGATATATAATGGATTTATCTAAAGCTCACTTATAAGCATTATCATGAAATTTATCAATTTCTTTTGCTTTTTCGTCTTTAGTTGATGAATTAACCAACTTTTTAGGAGACTAAGATCCTTGTATAAAAGGCCTTTTACTCATGTTTTAGTTCCCTACAAAAATTCATGAGTTAGGAAATATGGTAAAGAATTAGAATTTCTTTTAATAAACTTAATATCAAAATAAAATACAAAAGTATTTCTTACTATCAAGCAAAGATTTGTTTAAAAACAATATTTTTAACATCTTTGGTAAGGATATTTTTTGTTGCCTTACAATCTATCCCTAGCAAAAATTTCTAATTTAACAAATCACATTCAAATTTTTGAATACATAGTACAATAGTTAAGATTCCTTTTTAACAGTAGAGTTATTAACCTTAACTCCTCCTTAGAGTCTTAAAGTAAAATAAACTAATTGTTCTTTTAAATTAATCTTGTACTTAAGGATTCCTCCATAACTCTTATCTAATGCATCAGTTTCAATTATTTTAAAAGCATCAAGATGAGGATGAGTTAAACAAAATAATTCTTTTGTTTTTAATTTTTTTTTCTTAACTACTTTCTTATGTTTTTTCATCCACTTGTGAGGATTTTTTTGTAATCTTTCAAACAAAGGCTTAGCATCATAAGCTAAATCTTTGATTCGGAAACCCCTAAAAGATATGGCTTAAGGACCCAGTGCACACAAGGAATCAAAGAATATATAGGAAAGCTAAATAACAAAAACCTTAGACCTAATATTCGAAAATCCATTATGCATAACTTACCTATCAAACTGTCATGACCTTCCTAATAAAATATGACCTATAGGTATAGGTACAACATCACATAAAACTTCATCATGGTAACTTTTGATAGAAAATGACATTAGCACTTGCTTATTTACCTTGATTTTACCATTCTCATTCAACCATTGAAGCTTATATGGCATAGGATGCTTAATATTTGATAAATTCAGCTTTTCAACCATAATTGTGCTAGCCACATTAATGCAACTTTCACTATTAATAATCATACTATATACCTTTTCTTTGACGAGACACCTTGCTTGAAAAATGTTATCTCATTGCACTTCATTTTCTTTCTCCACTTGCATATTCAATGCTTACCTTATAATGAGAGCTACTCCATTAATTGGATACTCCTCTCCATCACTTTCACCCTCTAATGATGGTATAGAATCATCAACTGATTCACTTACAATTTCAACATCACTGTTACCTCATAAGATCATTACACACTTATTTGGACATTCAGATGCAATATGACCCCTGCCTAAACAATCAAAACATTTAACATCTATATTTCTACTTGGTTAAGGGTCAAAATTTCCTACCTTTTTGCTAGAACTCACATTCTTACGCTTGGATAGCTCAACTTTAGACTTGTAATCAGCCTTATCATCCCTTTTACTCCAATTTGGCTTCTAAGATAAGGTTAAACCTAAATTTTGACCAAATTGTATGAAACCCTTTTGTTTAAGTTGTCTTCTAACTTTCATTGTCATGTGCACCATGTCTTCTAATTTCATGTTGTGTTGCAATTTAACCATATTGCCTCTTTATCTTCTTTTACATTCACCATAATCATGACAATCTCTATCTCTTTGTGGTAGTCCTTCACACTTTTGGTGCCCTATGTGAGCCCTTGTAGCCTTTGGTACAACTCCTTATAATAGTGATTAGGGACAAATCTCCTCCTTATGATAGCCTTTATCTCCTCTTATGTATTAATAGGTTGCTTATGATTCCTTCTCCTAATCAAAATAAGTTGATCCCACTAAATAATAGCATAATCAATAAATTCAATGACAATATGTTTTACCTTTTTCTCCTTGAAATAGTTATGGTAGTCAAAAACTAATTTAACCTTCTTTTTCCATTTTAGGTATGCATTAGGATCATTCTTACCTTGGAATGTAGGAATTGTCATTTTAAAACTACCTAAATCATAGTCATAGGTGCCTTGCTTCCCAAAATCTCTCTGATTTCTTCTATAGTTGGTTGTTATAACCATAGTAGTTTAATTGTCAAATTCATCATCTTCATGGTCATAGGCTCATGCCAATTTCCTTCTTGCAATAAGAGCCTCATAGTCCCAATGCCTCATTTGCAACTCTATTATTATAGTAGCTTGCTCCTCCATCCTCTCCCTCATATCATCAAATTTAATATTCATGCACTCAGATTATTGTTGCATAACTTTGATCATGAAGGACACATCACTAACTCCCTCTTGAGCTGTAACTTTCTTTTATGAAAGTCATAGTATTACTTCTGTATAAAATGATTAGGATACCTCATAGAACACTCCTTCACCTGTTTTTTCTTAAAGGACAAGGTGTCATACTCCCTTGTGTTTAAACTTTTTATGGCTTTTTCTTAATATGAATTTGCACTCTTTCCTTTTACTACTCATATTTCCCCTTTCAGATCTTTAAAGAACTAGACAAGCTAAATAAAAAGGATTGATTTTGAATAGAATAAGATAAATGGCATAAAATTGAACTAATCGGAAAACAAGGAGTCAAAAAAATGAAAGAGGATATCAAGGCAAACGAATTTAATAAACTAAACTCATAAAAATCAAAATAGGGGGTTAAACTTAAAGGGGAAACTTGGATGACATAAGAAGAAAGTAGATGACATAATTGGAGTTGAGTAAGAAAATATATTATTATTGTGGCCAATATGACCAAATTGTTTAACTTTTATTAATAACTTGAACTTGATGACTTTTTTTTTGTTCCTGTTTTTTCTTTTTTTTTTGTTCAACACAAAACAATAATAGAATACTTAGAGACAACAATTGGAATTGAAATTAACATGTTTTAGATAGTTATGATCTCAAAAAAAAGAGCAAAGTGAAAAGGGTTATAAATGAATATATTAGTGCATTTGAATGGTAATATGCTTAATAAACAAACTAAATAGAAATAAATAAATCATAAGGCAACAAATTGAAAAATTAATGGATCCAACCTAATTTAAAGTTGAACTTTGATACCAACTAATGTAGAAATCCCTAAAAGATATGGCTTAGGGGACCCAACACATCTAAGGAATCAAAGAATATCCAGGAAAGCTAAATCAAACTTTTCTATCATAAACCCTACACCTAACATTCAAAGGAATATGAACCTAGGGTTTTTAAGAAGGATATGGACACCACACTCTATAAAAGAAGGGAATTAAGAGTGATAAGTCAAGTTGAATATGACTTCTTAATAAGTTCTTTAGTTCTCAAAGAACCAAAAGAGAAAATCCTTACTTTTTATTTCTCTCAAAGTTGTCTGATGTTCCAGAGCTTACAAGGAGGTGTCTATTTATAGGCTAAGATAACAATCCTAAAGAGACATAAATTCCTATTTTGGAAAAATTCTTTCCCAAAAAACTCACTTTTATACAATCACTTATTTAGAATAAACGACTATTTAAGAGTGAATTCTATTACTTAGTCCTAGTTTACTAAGTACACCAATCATATTAATAAGGCCTTGACTTTATTCCAAGCTTGAAGTCACACCATTTGTAGTTGCTTCTTTCATCCTTTTGGCTCTAACTCATGTTATTGGGCCTTTTGGAATGTGCAATAGACCTCTTGCATCCTTTGAAGCCTTCCACCCATCCTTTCTAAGGTTCTTATCATTCTTTATAGAATTCTGAAGTATAATTCAAACATCCTAAAAACCTTTGCAATTATTTTTCTTGAATTTCATCAAGAAATTTAGAGGCAAACTTAATTACATGATCAATAGGAACAATTGTTCTATTTTTGATGAAGTAACCAAGGAATCTAATCGTGGTTTGAAATAACTTCATTTTCTTAGTTGAAACAACTAAACCAACTTTTTCAATAACCTTTAAGAAAATATATGGTTCTTTAAAATGTTATTCAATGGTATTAGACAATACAAATACATCATCAATATAAATAATTGTAAATGTTGAATAAACTTTAAATATTTCATTCATGATTTTTTAAAATTTAGATGGTGTATTTTTTAACCTAAAAGGCATTACATTCAATTCATAATGTCCAAAATGTTGTTTAATATCTATCCTTTTTATGAATCTAGATTAGCCAATAACTAGAATTTATACCAAAATTTGAAAATATTTAAGCTTCATAAAACCTAC
This sequence comes from Bruguiera hainesii, assembly GCA_023213295.1. Classification (NCBI taxonomy): domain Eukaryota; kingdom Viridiplantae; phylum Streptophyta; class Magnoliopsida; order Malpighiales; family Rhizophoraceae; genus Bruguiera; species Bruguiera hainesii. Next base: position 4,300,479 of record JAHOYR010000016.1, read on the forward strand.
TTAGCAAATATTTTTTATTAAGTATAGGATATTTAATCCATCTCAAGGCCTTATTTAAAAGCTTATAATTAATAACAAATCTTAGAACTCCTATCTCCAATTTTGTGACATTTTCCACATAAAATATTAAGCAACTCCATAGGTTGTTTAATGAGAAGTTTAGAGATGATACGTGGAAGGCTTCAAAGGATGTAAGAGATACATTGCATATTCTAGAAGGTCAAATAACACAAGTTAGAGCCAAACAAATGAAAGAAACACTAAATAGGATAATTAAAAACATTTAGGCCAACCAAGCTATAAATGTTACAAATTCAAGCTTCAAAGAAAGTCAAGGACTTATTAATATGATTGAAGTACTTAATGGGTTAGGGTTAAGTAATAACATTCACTCCTAAATAAGAGTTTGTCCTAAATAAGTGTTTGTTATGAAAGTGGAAGTTTTTTTTTGAATAAGAATATGTCCTAAATAGTTTGTTCTAAATAGAAATTTTTCCCTAAGTAGGAATTTCTATCTCTTTCAAGGCTGTTATCTTAACTTATAAATAGGCACCTCCTTATAAGTTCTAAAATTAGACAATTTCAGAAAAATAAAAAGTGAGAGTTTTTGCTTTTGTTCTTTTAAAAACTAAAGAATTTATCAAAAATTTGACTCTTTTATGGTGTTCAACCTTACTTATGACTCTTAATTCCCTTCTTTTCTAGAGTGTGACATCCATATTCTTCTTAATATCCTAGGTTTGTGTTCCTTTGAATATTGGGTCTGGGGTTTGTGTGATTAAAGTCTAACTTAACTTTCATGAGTATTGTTTTGATTCCTTGCGTAGTTAGGTTCCTAAGTTGCATCTTTGGGGTTCACATTAGTTGGTATCAAAGCTCGACTCTAAATTAGGTTTGATTAATTAATTCTTTAATTTCCTACCTTGTGATTTATTTATTTCTATTTATTTTGTCTATTAAGCATATTATCATTCAAATGTGTTAATTTGTCCATTTCTAATCTTCCTTTGTTCATTTGTATGAGTACAAAATTATCAAAATGTGCTATTTTCAATTCCATTTATTGTTTCTAAGTATTATATTATTATTTTATGTTTAGCTAAAATAAAGCATTAAATTCAAGTTATTGATAGAAATTAAATGGTTTGGTCAAATTAACCATAATAATAATATAGTTTCTTGCTCAACTTTAATTCTACCATCTATTTTCTTATTATATCATCTAAGTTTATACTTTAGGTTTAACTTCTTATCTTATTTTATTTGAGTCTAGTTCATTAAATTCATTTGCCTTGATGTCCTTTCCCCCTCATCCTTTTTTTTTACTCCTTATTCTCCAATTAGTTCAATTTTACCCTATTTAGCTTATTTTGTTCAAAACCAATCCTTTTGATTTAGCTTGTTTAGTTCTTTAAAAAGTTAAAAGGGGTAATATAAGTGGTAAAAGGAAAGAGTGCAAGTTTATATTAAGAAAAGGCCATAAAAAAGTGTAAAACATAAGGGAGTGTGGCACCCTTTAAGTGAAACATGTAGAGAAGTGTTTGTAAGGTATCCTAGTCATTTTGTACAAAAGTAATACTATGACTTCCAAAGACAAAGGTAACTTAAGAGAGAGTTGGTGATGTATTCTTTGTGATCAAAGCTATGCAACAACAATTTAAGTGCATGAATACTAAATTTGATGATATGAGGGAAAAGATGGAGGAGCAAGCTAATACTATAATAAAGTTACAAAGAAGGCATGGAGACTATGAGGTTCCTAATGCAAGAAGGCAAGTGTGATAAGCCTATGACCATGAAGATGATGTAGAAGATGATGAAATTGATGATCAAGCAACTATGGTTTAGAATTGCCAACAATAGAAAGGATCAGAGAGATTTTAGGAGGGAGGCACCACTAATCATGATTTAGGTAACATCAAAATAACAATTCCTCCATTCAAAGGTAAGAATGATCCTTATGTGTACTAAGAATGGGAGAAGAAGGTTGAATTAGTTTTTGACTGCCATAACTACTACAAAGAGAAAAAGGTAAAGCTTGCTATCATTAAATTTTCTAATTATGCTATTATTTGGTGGGATCAACTTGTTTTAACTGGGAGAAGGGATTGAGAGAGGCCTATTGATACATATGAGGAGATGAAAGCTATCATAAAGAGAAGGTTTATCCCTAATCACTATTCTAAGGAATTATATCAAAGGCTATAAGAGCAAATGCAGAAGAAGATAGAGAAGTAACCACGACTTGATTTTTGTAAGAGCTACATAAAGACATAGTTAATGTGGTTAAGTTGTAACAATACATGAAATTAGAAGACATAGTGTACAGGGTAGTGAAAGTTGAAAGACAACTTAAACAAAAGGGTTCCATATGGTTTAGGCAAAATTGTGGTTCTACTTTATCTCGGAAGATGAATAGGAGTAAAAAGGACAAGAAGGTTGATTACAAGTCCAAAGTTGAGCTCTCTAAGACAATGAATGTGGGTTATAGTAAGGAGGTAGGTAAATTTGATTCCCAAACAAATAGAAATAGAGATGTTAAGTGTTTGGGAAGAGGTCATATTGCACCTTAATATCCAAATAAGCGTGTAATGGTCTTGAGAGGTAATGGTGAAGACTGCAAGTGAGTCAAATGACGATTTTGTGCCATCATTAAATGGTGAAAGTGATGGAGATGAGTATTTGGTTAATAGAGTAACTCTCATCACAAGGTAAGCATTAAATGTGCAAGTGAAGGAAGAGAATGAGGTGCAATGAGATAATATCTTTCATATAAGGTGTCTTATTGAATATAAGGTACGTAGTATGATTATTGATGGTGAGAGTTGTAATAATGAAGCTAGCACAATTATGGTTGAAAAGCCAAATTTACCTATTATGAAGCATTCTAAGCCATATAAGCCTCAATGGTTGAATAAGAGTGGTGAAGTCAAGGTAAATAAACAAGTGCTTATGTTGTCTTCTATCAAAAGGTACCAAAATGAAGTTTTATGTGATGTTGTACCTATGCATATGGGCCATGTTTTATTAGGAAGGCCATGATAGTTTGATAGGTGAGTTATGCATGATGGCTTTAAAAACCAACATTCCTTAGTAATAAATGAAAAGCTTATCACTCTTATACCATTAACACTTTAACAAGCATATGAGGGTCAATTGAGGATTTAAAATTACAATGAACAAAAAACGAGAGATTGAAAAGAAAGGAATAACCAAAATAAAAAAGAGAGGACATAAGAGAGAGAGATAAGAAATGCAAGTTTTTATGCAAAAAAAGGTGATGTCAAACAACCTATGATTGTACTTTTGTACAAAAAGGCTTATTTTAATACTAACAAATTTGACCCATCATTGTCTAGTGTTGTTATTTCTCTTCTGTAAGAATTGTGTTCACTAAGAATGTTCTATATGGATTACCACTTAAAAAAGGAATTGAGTATCAAATTGATTTTATCCTTAATACATCTATTCCAAATTGGCCATCATATTGGAGTAATCTTAAGGAGAGGAGACAAAGGAGCTTCAAAGGCAAGTTAAGGAACTCATGTTGAAAGGATTGTGAGAGAAAGCATGAGTCCCTATGTAGTTCTTATCCTACTTGCACCTAAGAAGGATGAGACTTAGAGAATATGTGTTGATTGTCGAATGGTCAACAAAATCATTGTAAAGTATCATCACCCCATACCAAGTTTATATGACATGTCAAATGAATTGCATGGTTCATGTGTTTTTTTCTAAAATTGATTTGAAAAGTGGATATCGCCAAATAAGATAAGAGAGAGAGATATATGGAAAACAACTTTCCAAGCTAAGCATGGTATGTATGAATGGCTTATTATGTTATTTGGTCTCACTAATGCATCAAGCACTTTTATGCAATTGATGAATCATGTTTTTTGTACATCCATTGGTAAATTTATGGTTGTGTATTTTGATGATATTTTGGTCCAAAGCTGAAACTTAGAATTGCATCTTGATCATTTATGTTTTTTTTAATTGTTTTACCTTTTGAAAAATTGTATGCTAAGTTTAAGAAATGTTTCTTTTGTACTAAAAACATCATATTTCTTGGCTATGTTTGAGTGCTAGAGGTATTGAGGTTGATGAGGAGGAAGTTAGTGCAATTTGTGATTGGCCTACATCTATGTTAATTAGTGATGTGCATAACTTTCATGGTCTAGCTAGCTTCTATAGATGCTTTGTGAGAGACCTTAGCACCATTGCTACACCACTAATTAAGGTTAATAAAAAGAAGATGAGTTTTAAATGGGGTAGTGGTCAAGACAAGACTTTTAATTACATTAAGGAAAAATTAAGTTCTACGCCCTTATTTGTTTTACTTGACTTTGCAAAAACTTTGAGATTGAGGGTGATATTCTAAGTATTGGCATTTGAGCTATTTTGATGTAGAAAAGGTGTCTAATTGCTTATTTTAGTGAAAAGCTAAGTGAAGCAAACCTTAAAGCACTCCTTATGATAAAGAGATGTATGAATTGGTATGTGATTTGGAGACATGGCAACACTACCTTTAGCCTAAGGAGTTTATCATCCATTCTAACTGTGAATCCTTAAAGGACTTAAAGGGATAAGAAAGGTTAAACAAAAGACATGCCAGTGGGTTAAATTCACTGAGACCTTTCCCTATATCATTAAATATAAACAAGGTAAGGAAAATGTGGTAACTGATGTATTATCTTGTAAGTATACTCTTATCTCTATACTTACTGCAAAATTATTCGAATCTAAATATATTAAAGACTTATATGTTAAAGATCCTAACTTTGTTAATGTGTATGGAGAATATGAGAACTCAACCTTTGAGAAATTTTATAGGCATGAGAGTTTCTCATTTAGGGAAAGTTATTTATGTGTGCCTATGAGTTTTTTAATGGAGTTTATTATGAGAGAAGCATATGGAGGTGGTCTAATAGGTCATTTTAGAGTTAGGAAAACCCTAGATATCTTAGCTAAACATTTCTTTTGGCCACACATGAAACAAGATGTTGAGAGCGTATATATAGGAACCATAACATTAGATTTTGAACTATTCATAAAAAACAAGGTAGTAGTCCTTTTATTTACATATCTTGCTGGAATTTCCTTATTTCTTGAGATGTTCATAACCTTATAATGTATCATGTAAATAAAGATTGCATTTTCTGAAGCAAGTGTCATATCAAATCCTTTAGTTTTAATATCCAAACATAAAGAATCTAATAATGATAAGGTAAAATTTGGAAAATAGAAGACCCAAATAGGTCTATCACTAAAAGTAGATTTAATTATTCCTGATAAGGAGTCATGGAAGTGTTAATATCTTTTATCTCTAGCACATATAATTATCGAGTTATTTAAACTTAGTCTAGTAGTAGGTTTTAATATCCCTGAGTTAAGGGTAAAACTTCTTCTATGGTTTTAATGACATAATCAATTTTTTTTTAAAAAAAAAACTTCCCTATTTATAAAATTGGGAAGACGAAGAAGGAAGAGTCTAATTTTGTAAATAATTATTATCTAAATTTTCACTAAGTATTATTTCTTTATTCTTATTTCTAGAAAAACAATCACTTTTAAATAGTTAATTAGGTCTTAACCTCTCAATGCCTCACCATATCACTATCAACATCATAAGCATAACCCTACACACCTATACATGGACAACCTTACACACTTATCAAGGTAGCATGACTTGGGATTTCAATAATGAGACAGTAATGAGTTTAAAATATTGACTACTTAGAAGATTAGCATTCCACTAAGTTGAAGGCTCTAATACCATTCTTTACCCTATTCATCTGAGCATAATTATGTACAATATAATGGAAGTAGCATCATACAATGAAATTTAGATGGAATGTCAAGTGATGATGTTCACTACTACTACAAAATCTAAAAGAGGTAATTCTGACCCCCAAATATCAAGATTCGTAATAAATGATTTTACTAGATAGCTTAAATGTTGGTGGTATTTTTATTAATCAAAAGAAGGTAAGTCCCAAATATTTAATGTTGTAATAATAGTATAAAGGATACAACTTCTCTTTTGCAAAAATTTGATGATATTTTTTTCCAAGAACTAAGTAGTTTACCATCATTAAGAAGAATAAAATATCAGATTAAATTCATTCTTAGTGCAATAATTCAAAATTGATTAGCCTATAGAAGTAATTTTGAGGAGACAAAAGAGCTTTGAAGGCAATGATGTTGCCACACCTTCTAATGCAACTTCTTCACCATTTCAGCTTGCATTCACCATCTAAGCTAACATACTCAACAATAGGTAAAGGCATCAAATCAAAAAGATTTAAAAGATTAAAACAATACACAATTTTAAATGGACAGTAACTAATAGTAGTGACGTAAGCCCTAAAAAGCACAATGAAACCCATAAGCCAAAAAAGGAATTTAAAACCCCAAGAAAATTAAATGAGGTAGAATAAAAGTAAAACCTTGTCCTAATGTTCAAAGGAACACAAATCTAAGGTATAAACCTAACCTCAAAGGAACAAGAACCAAAGGTATAGATAAGGATATGGATGCCAAACTTAAAAAAGAAGGGATTTAAGAGTGATTTAAGGTAGAAGGCCACAAGATAATAATCTTTCTAAGTTCTCAAAGTTCAATGAAAAATCCAAAAAGAAAATTCTCACCCTTTTTTCACCAATGATCTATATTTTTTTAATAATGAAATCAAGCCCATTTATAGGCTAAAGTAATAACCCTAACCCTAAAAGTAGAGATAATGGTATACTCCTAAAATATATGAGCACTTTTATTTTATTATAAATTCCAATTTTATAACAAACTCCTACGTGGATTGTATTACTTAACCTTGACCCATTAATCACTTCAATCATATTAATAAAGCCTTCGTCCTCTTTCAAGCTTGAATTTATGTCGTTTGTTACTTAGTTGGTGTAAATATCCTTAATTAGCCCATTTATTACTTCTTTCATTTTTTAGCATTTGAACATATCATTAGCCTTTTTTGAATGCTTAATGGATCCTTTAAAGCCCTTCATGCATTGACTCCTCCATGGATCTTATTAAGCAAGTTGGTGTGCTTATGGTAATAAGTTATGTGAGGGCATGAGTCATATGCAGTTCCAATATTACTTGTGCTTAAAAAAGATTGGAGATGAAGGATGTGCATTGATAGTTAAGTGGTCAACAAAATCACTATAAAGTATCACTATCCCGTACCTAGTTTAGATGATAGGTTAGGTGAATTGCATAATTTATATGCCTTTTATAAAATTGATTTGAAAAATAGATATCACCAAATTAGGATGAGAGAGGGAGACAAGTGAAAAATAGCTCACAAAACTAAATATGATTTGTATGAATGGCTTGTTATGTCATTTGATCTTAATAATAAACTAAGCACTTTTATGCAATTGATGAATCATATTTTGCATACATTCATTGGCAAATTTACAATTGTATATTTTGATGATATTTTGATCTATAACAAAAACTTAATTGACTACCATAATCATTTACATTATGTTTTAAGTGTTTCACGTTTTAAGAAATTGTATGCTAACTTTAAGAAATGTTCCTTTTGCATTGATCAAGTCATATTCCTTAGCTATATTGTAAGTGTTAAGGGTATTAAGGTCAATGAGAAAAAGGTTAAGGTAATTCATAATTGGCCTACACCTAACTTAGTTAATGATATACATAGTTTTCATGGTCTAACTAGTTTCTGTAGACTCTTTGGTAGAGACTTTAGCACCATTGCAGCACCCTTAATTAAGGTTGTTAAAAAGAATGTGGGCTTTAAGTGGAGTAGTGATCAAGACAAGATTTTTAATTTAATGAAGGAAAAATTAAGTTATGCATCCTTACATGTTTTACCTTCCTTCATTAAAACTTTTAAAATTGAGTGTGATGTTTTAGGTATTGGCATTAGAGCTACTTTTGATGCAAGAAAGGTGACCAATTGCCTACTTTAGTTAAAATCTAAGTGGAGCAGCCTGTAATTATTCCACCTATGATAAGGAGATTTACGCATTGGTACAATTTTTGGAGACATGACAACATTACCTTTGACTTATGGAGTTTGTCATTCATATTGACTACAAACCCTTGAAACACTTTAAGGGGTAAGGGAAGTTAAACAAAAGACATGCCAAGTGGGTCAAATTCATTGCGACCTTTCCCTATGTCATTAAATATAAATAAGGTTTTTAATGATGACACACTTTACCTTATGCCATAAAACAAATGATGCAAACAATGTGGCCATATTGTTCTTTAAAGAGGTAGTGCGCTTGCATAGCATGCATCGAAGTATTATTTTAGACCATGATGCAAAGTTTTTGAACTAGTTTTGGGAGACTTTATAGGGTAAGTTAGGTTTTAAATTGTTGTTCTCAACTACTTTCCATCCATAGATGGATGGGCAATTTGAGATAGTTAATCAAACACTTTCTACTTTACTTCATGCTATTATTCACATGAAGTTGCAAATGTGGGATGATTGTTTATAACATGTAGAGTTTGTATATAATAGTAGTGTTCATTTTACTACTACTTCCTCTCCATTCAAAATTATGTATAGTTTTAATCTTTTAACTCTTTTGGATAAGTATGCTAGCTTTAGATGGTGAACATAAGGCATAAATGATGAAAAAGTTACATGAAAGGAGTGACAACAAATTGCATAATGAACTAAGCAATATGTATTCCATGCTGATAGAGGTGAAAAAATGTGGTGTTTGGACCTAGTGATTGGGTTTGGGTGCATGTGCATAAGGTTTTTGGGTTAGAGGCGTTCAAAACTTAGCCTAAAGGGAATAGTCCATTTCAAGTATTGGCATGAATTAATGATAATGCCTACAAGTTAGACTTTCTTTGTGAGTACAATGTGAGTGCAACATTTAATGTTGATGGTCTTTCCCCTTTTGACATAATTGATGATTCTACGATGAATGCTTTTGAAGGGGAAGGGAGTGATCAGATTCATAAAAGTGCTAATACATGGAAGGCTTCTAAAGATCCACTGAGCATTTGAGAAGGGCTAATGACATGTTTTAGAGCTAAGAGAATGAAAATGGCACTTAATAGGTTAATTAAAGACATTTGGGCCAAAGCAGCTAATTCAAGCTTGAAGGGCAACAAAGTATATCTTAATGCAAGACAAGGCTTTATTAATTGTGAAGAGTTGAACTAACAAAGTAATGGAATTAGTGAGTTGAACCTATTACGAAGTTATGAAAAATAGAGGATAAGGAGTGGATTGATCATAAAACCAATGATAAAATCCATGAAGGAGCTGATGCATAGAAGGCTTCTAAGGATCCATTGAGCATTCATAAAGGGCCAATGACACATTTAAGAGCTAAATGGATAAAATAGGCACTTAGTAGGTTAATTTAACAAGTTTGGGACAAAGAAACTAATTTGAGCTTGAAGGGTGGCAAAGCATACCTTAATGTAAGGTGAGACTTTATTAATTGTATTAAAATGTTGAATGGGCTTGTGTGTTATGTGATTGTAAGGGTTTCTACAAAAACCTCTAAGAATTAGGAGTAAATCGTCATTTTGTGCAAATGAGTCCTTGCAATGGAAGAATAAGCCTTATTAGTAAAAACTGAAATAATGATCTTATCCTTTAGGAACTAAACCATTCAAACTCAACTATAAAAGTTAATCAAAATCAATGACTCTTTTGTTTGATGGAATTTAATGGATTCATAGTGCCAAAGTCATAAGGTGATGCTTGTCATACTAGATATAATGCTTGGTGTAGACATAAAAGTAAATTTTAGGATCATTTAGTGTAAATAAGTCCTTGTAATGAAAGGAGAAGTCTTATTAGCCAGAATTAAATTGATGGTCTCATCCTTCATAATTGAACCATTCAAACTCTATATTAAAATCAAATCAAAAGTACTAATATTATAAGGATGTGCTTGCCACATTAAATTAATAATTGTCATAGATACAAATGTTAGTTCAATGTAAATTTTGTGCAAATCAATCCTTGTAAAGAAAGAAGAAGCCTTATTAGCAAGAAATGAGGTGAGTATGTCAAACCTCATGAATTAAACCATTCAATTCCTTTATGGGAAGCTAATCAACATCAATGATTCATTTGTTTGATGGAATTCATTAGATTCAGAGTATCAAAAGGTTTAGGGGCATGTTTGTTGTGTGAGTATAATGTTTGGTTTAGTCATAAAAGTCAATTTCATGATCATTTGATGTGAATAAGTCCTTCCAATAAAAGGAAAAGGCTTGTTAGCAAGAGCTAAGGTAATGGTCTCACCTTTTGATGATCAAACCTAGTAGGAAAAGCTAATAAAGATTAATAACTTCTTTATTTGATGGAATTCAAGGGATGCAAAGTGTCAAAGTTGTTAGGACATGCTTGTCATAGTGAATATATTATTTGGTATGCACATAAAGTTAATTTTATGACCATTTTGTATAACTATGCCCTTGCAATAAATAAAAAAGCCTTATTAGTAGGAAGTAAAGTGATTGTCTTAGCCTTTTATGATCAATTTGTATTACCTAGGCCAATCATGGATTGTCTTAACTTTTTCCTTGTCAACCTTCATACCTTTAGCACTCACAACATAGCCAAGAAAAATATGATCTGATTAGTACAAAAGGAACATTTTTTGAAGTTAGTTAACAATTTCTTAGAACATAAAACAACTAAAATAGAACATAAATGATCATGATGCTCTTCTAGGCTATTGTTATAGACCAAAATATCATCAAAATACATAACCATAAATTTACTAATGAATGGATGCAAAACATGATTCATTAATCACATAAAAGTACTTGGTGCAATAGTGAGACCAAATGGTACAACAAACCATTCATACAAACCATATTTAGTTTTGAAATCTATTTTCCACTCATCTCCCTCTCTCATCCTAATCTAGTGATATCCACTTTTTAAATCAATTTAGGAAAGACACATGAACCAAGCAATTCATCTAACATGCCACCTAACCTAAGTATGGGGTGACAATACTTATAGTGATTTTGTTGACTATTTTAACAATCAACACACATCTTCCAAGTCCCATTCTTGGGTACAAGTAGGATAGGAACCACATAAGGACTCATGCTTTCCCTCACATATCCTTTCAAAATAAGTTCCTTAACCTACCTTTAAAGCTCATTTGTCTCCTTAAGATTACTCCTATGCTGGCCAATTTGGGATAGGTACACTAGGGGTAAAATCAATTTGATGCTCAATTCCTCTCTTAGATGGCAATCCACTTAGGATATCATCAGGGAATACATCTTCAAATTCCTATAAAAGAGAAATAATAACATTATGCAAAGAGGAGTCAAATTTGTTAGTGTTAAAATAAGTCTCTTTGTACAAAAATATGATCATAGGCTGTTTGGCATAAAATGCTCTTTTCACATCACTTTCTTTACATAGAAACTTTCTATTTTCTTCCCTCTCTCTCTCTTATGTCCTCACATTTTCTCCTCTCTTTTCTGTTTTGATTATCCCTTTTCTTTCAATCTCTCTTTTTTGTTCATTCTCATTTTTAATGCTTAGCTAATCCTCATGAGCTTGTTAAGATGATAATGGTACAAGAGTGATGGGTTTTTCATTTATTACAAATGAATATCGATTCTTGAAGCCATTATGCATAATTTTCCTATCAAACTACCAAGTCTTTCCTTATCAAATATTGCTTGCATGCATGGGTACAATATCACATAAAAATTCGTCATGGTACCTTCTGAATGAAAATGACTCAAGCACTTGTTTATGGCATAAAATGCTTCATAGTTGGTAAATTCAGCTTTTCAACTATAATTGTGCTAGCCACATTAGTGAAACTCCTATTAATAATAATCATATTACATACCTTAACTTTGATAAGATAGTGTTGTTCCCACAGCCTTGTATGGGTTGTAATTGTTGTCAACTAGGGTTAAGTGTGCAAGAAAGTAAAGCCACATGGAAGGGCAAGAAAGTAAAGCCACATTGAAGGGCAAGAAAGTAAATCTGCTGTGTAAGGGCAAGAACGTAAATCTGCCATGTAAGCCCTATTAGGGTTTCATGGAAGAGAGTATATAAAGGCCTTGGAAGACAAAATTAGGGCAGAGGGCCAACATAATTGAAAAAAACAGCAACCCTACAGTAACCGGCCAAAAGGAAGAGAGAGCAGAACGGCAAGAGATCAGAAACAACACCACCAGGAGAGCAAACCAGAAACATCACCACCGGGAGAGAAAACCAGAACGTGCGACCTCCTGCAAGCAAACCAGAAATGCCTCCTGCAAGCAAACCAGAAACACATCCTGCAAGCAAACCAGAAACGCCTCCTGTAAGGAAACCAGAAACACGTCCTGCAAGCAAACCAGAAACGCACAACCAGCAAGAGGAGAAATAAGAAACAGACCACCCGGAGGAGAAGACAGCAGACCTAGTATTCGTGAGACCACCCGGAAGAGAAGACAGCAGACTAGAAGCGTGAGGCAGGGCGAGAGACGTGAACCGGAAAAACCAGTAGCGTGAGGCAGGTTAAGAGATGTGAAACAGCAGACCAGAAGCGTGAGACCAGAACGTGCAATGGCGTGACTGATCAGAAGCGTGGGGCAGGCCGTGAGACGTGAAATGGCAGACCAGAAGCTTGAGTGCAAGCTGTGAAACCGTGAGACGGTGAAAGCAGGAGTTGTGTGAAACAACCTAGAGAAGGAACTTAGCGAAGCATCGGAAAGAACTCAACATATTTCTAGATTTCTTCAAGAGAGGTTAGAGAGCGTTGCGGTGAACTTCTAAGCGGCAGTGGAGCAGCCTTTCAATTCAACAGAGGCAAGACAAGCTAGAAGAAGGGTAGACACAGTAAGTGACACTCTTTGTATTGTACTTGCTTAGTAATTGTAATAGTGAAAGGAGCAGAAGATTAAGACATCCATTGTAACTGGAATTCTCAAGTATAGTGAATAGTCTCGGTAAGGGAGAGTCCCTACCACCGTGGATGTACGTCACGTTGACGGAACCACGTAAATCTCGTGTGTCCTTAATTTGCTTTACGTTATGTGTTTTGAATTGAGTTATGAACACAGCTAAAGTATCAGCCAACCCATAACCTAACGAAGACCTAAACAAGAACATCCGAATTTTTTATTAGGCAAGGTGTCTGAAAGGTGACTTTGGGGACTATTGTGATTAGTAGGTAGCAATAGATCTACCTTAGTCGAATCTAAAAAAGAGTTCACTTTTAAGAAGAGATTGAAGTTGTTCACTTTCCTGCGAATTGTGAATTGTGGAGATACTGATTCACCCCCCCCTCTCAGTATCACAAACTAGTACATCCTAGGGTGAAGTTGGGAACTTCAGATAGCTTGAAAGAAAGATGTTATCTCATTGCACCTCATTTTCTTCCTTCACTTACACCTTTAATGCTTGCGTTGTGACGAGAGTAACTCCATTAATTAGATACTCTTGCCCATCACTTTCACCCTCTAATGATGGCATATAATCATCTAATTCACTTACAATTTTAACATCACTATTACCTCTCAAGATCATTAGATGCTTATTTGACATTAAGATACAATATGACTCTTTCCCAAAAATTTAAAACATTTAACATCTCTACTTTTACTTGGTTGGGGGTTAAATTACTTAGCTCTTTGCTAAAACCCACATTCTTGCTCTTGGATAGTTGCTCTTTGGACTTATAATCTGCTTTCTCATCCCTTTTACTTCAATTTGGCTACCAAGATGATGTAAAACCCAAATTCTGCCTAAACCATGTGAACCCTTTCATTTAAGTTGTATTTCAACTTTCATTTCCATATGCACCATCTCTTCTAATTCCACATACTCAACCATGTTGCCTATGTCTCTACTTAGCCCTTGCAAAAATTGAGCCATGGTTGCCTTTTCATCTTCTTCTACATTCACTTAAATCATGGCAATCTTCATATCTTTGTGGTAGTCCACACTTTTGGTGCCCTAAGTTAGCCCTTGTACCCTTTGGTACAACTCTCTGTAATAATGATTAAGGATGAACCTCCTCCTCATCATAGCCTTTATCTCTAACCATGTATCAATAGGCCACTCACGATTCCTTTTCTTAGTCAAAATAAGTTGATCTCACTTAATAAATTCAATGGCAGCAAGATTTACCTTTTTTTTTCCTTAAAATAGTTATGGCAGTCAAAAACCAATTTAACGTTATTCTCTCATTCTATGTATACATTAAGATCATTCTTACCTTGGAATGGTAGAATTGTCATTTTAATACTGCCTAAATCACGATCATAGGTGCCTTGCCTCCAAAAAACTCTTTGATCCCTTCTATTGTTGGTAGTTCTAACCAAAGTAGTTCAATCATCAAATTCATCATCTTTTACATCATCTTCATGCTCAAAGTTTCATCTCAATTTTCTTATTGCATTAGGAGCCTTATAGTCCTCATGCCTCCTTTGCAACTATATTATTGTATTAGCTTGCTCTTCCATCCTCTCCCTCATATCATTAAATTTAGTATTCATGCACTTAAATTGTTGTCGCATAGCTTTGATCATGAAGGACACATCACTAGCTCCCTTCTAAACTACACCATTGTCTTTGGAAGTCATAGTATTACTTATGCACAAAATGATTGGGATACCTTACAAAATACTCTATCATGTATTTCACTTAAAAGAAAAGGTGTCACACTCAATTTTGTTTACACTTATCTCCCTCTCTTATCCTAATATAGTGATATCTACTTTTCAAATCAATTTGAAAAAAGACACATGAACTATACAATTCATCCAACATGTCATCTAACCTAGGTATGGGTAATGATACATTACCGTGATTTTGTTGATTGCTGGATAGTCAACAAATATCTTCCAAGTCCCATCTTTCTTAGGTATAAGTAAGACAGAACTATATAAAGACTCATACTTTCCCTCATATAACCTTTTGAAATAAGTTCCTCAACCTATCTTTGAAGCTCTTTTGTCTTCTTAGAATTACTCTTATATGCTAGCTGGTTTGGGATGGACGCACTAAGGATAAATTCAATTTGATGCACAATTCCTCTCTCAGGTTGTAATATACTTGGAACATCCTTAGAGAATACATCTTTAAATTCTTGCAAAAGAAAAATAACAACACTAGGCAAAGATGGGTTAAACTTGTTAGTGTTAAAATAAGCCTCTTTGTCCAAAGGTACAATCATAGGTTGTTTGGCATAAAATGCTCTCTTGACATTACTTTTTTTTTACATATAAACTTCCATTTTTTTCTTCTTTTTTTCTCTTGTGTCCTAATTTTTTCTCCTTTTTTTTTTGTTTCAGTTATCCCTCTTTTTTTCAATCTCTCTTTTTTGTTCACTCTTATTTTTAATCCTCATAAACTTGTTAAGGTGTTAATGGTACAAGAGGGATAAGTTTTTCATTCATTACAAAAGAAGATCAGTTCTTAAAGTAATCATGTATAACTTGCCTATCAAACTACCATGGCTTTCCCAATAGAATATGGCCTACATGCACAAGTACAACATAACATAAAACTTCACCATGGTACCTTCTGATAGAAAATGACACAAACACTTGCTTATTTACCTTGACTTTACCAATCCCACTTAACCATTAAAGCTTATATGGCCTAGGATGGTTCATAGTTAGTAAATTCAACTTTTCAACCATAATTGTGCTAGTCATATTAGTACAACTCCCACCATCAATAATCATACTATATGCCTTACCTTTAATAAGACACCTCATATGAAAGATTTTATCTTATTGCACCTCATTTTCTTCCTTCACTTACACATTTAATGTTTAGCTTATGACAAAAGCTACTTCATTAAATGAATACTCCTCTTCATCACTTTCACCCTCTTATGATGGCAAAAAATCATCATCTGATTCACTTGTAGTTTTAATATTACCATTACCTCTTATAATCATTGCATGCTTATTTGGACATTAAGATGCAATATGACCCCTTCCCAAACACTTAAAACATTTAACATCTTTATTTCTACATGGTTAAGGATCAAAATCACTTGACTCCTTGTTAGAACCCATATTCTTGCTCATAGATAGCTTGACTTTGGACTTGTAATCAACCTTTTCATCCCTTTTACTCTAATTCAGCTTCCAAGATAAGGTAGAACCCGACTTTTGCCCAAACCTTGTGGAGCACTTTCGTTTAAGATATTTTTCAACTTCCATTGCCATGTGCACCATGTCTTCTAATTCCACATAGTGTTGCAACTTAACCACATTGGCAATGTCTCTATTTAACCCTTGCAAAAATGGACCCATTATTGCCTCTTTATCTTCTTCTACATTTGCTATAATCATGGCAATCTCTATCTCTGTATGGTAGTCCTCCACACTTTTGGTGTCTTGTGTGAGCCCTTACAACCTTTGATACAACTCCCTATAGTAGTGATTAGGGATGAACCTCCTCCTTATGATAGCCTTCATCTTCTCCCAATAGGTTGTTCATGATTCCTAGTCCTAGTCAAAATAAGTTAACCCTACTGAATAATAGCATAATCGGTAAGTTCTACGACAGTAAGTTTTACCATTTTCTCCTCAAAATAGTTGTGACAGTCAAAAACCAATTCAAAATTCTTCTCCCATTCTAGGTATACATCAGTATCATTCTTACCTTAGAATGGATGAATTGTTATTTTAATACTACCTAAATCATGGTTATTAGTGCCTTGCCTCCTAAAATCTTTTTGATCTCTTTTATTGTTTGTAGTTCTAACCAAGGTAGTTTGATTGTCATAGGCTCATCTCAATTGCCATCTTGCATTAAGAGCCTCATAGTCCCCATGCCTTTTTTGCAACTTTGCTATTGTATTAGCTTGCTCCTTCATCCTTTCCTTTATATCATCAAATATGGTATCCATACGCTCAAATTGTTGTTGTATAGCTTTGATCATGAAGGACACATCATTAGCTCCCTCTTGAGTTACACCTTTGTCTTTAGAAGTCATAGTATTATTTCTACATAAAATGATTAAGATACCTCATAAAACACTCTCTCACATGTTTCACTCAAGAGAAAAGTGTCACATGCCCTTATGTTTACACTTTTTAGGGCTTTTTCTTAATATGAACTTGCACACTTGCTTTTTACCACTCAAATTTCCCCTTTCACTTCTTTAAAGAACTAAACAAGCTAAATTAAAATGATTGATTTTGAACAAAATAAGATAAATGATGTAAAATTGAACTAAGAGAATAAAAAGTCAAAAAAAAAAAAACAAAAAGGATATCAAGGCAAACAAATTTAATAAACTAAACTCACAAAAATTAGGATAAAGGGTTAAACATGGGGGATAAACTTGGATGACATAACAAGAAAATAAATGGCATAATTGGAGTTGAGTAAGAAAACTATATTATTATTGTTGTTCCCACAGCCTTGTATGGGTTGTAATTGTTGTCAACTAGGGTTAAGTGTGCAAGAAAGTAAAGTCACATGGAAGGGCAAGAAAGTAAAGCCACATTGAAGGGCAAGAAAGTAAAGCCACATGGAAGGGCAAGAAAGTAAAGCCACATTGAAGGGCAAGAAAGTAAATCTGCTGTGTAAGGGCAAGAACGTAAATCTGCCATATAAGCCTTATTAGGGTTTCATGGAAGAGAGTATATAAAGGCCTTGGAAGACAAAACTAGGGCAGAAGGCCAACACAATTGAAAAAAAACAGCAACCCTACAGCAACCGGCCAAAAGGAAGAGAGAGCAGAACGGCAAGAGATCAGAAACAACACCACCAGGAGAGCAAACCAGAAACGTCACCACCGGGAGAGAAAACCAGAACGTGCGATCTCCTGCAAGCGAACCAGAAACACCTCCTGCAAGCAAACCAGAAACACATCCTGCAAGCAAACCAGAAACGCCTCCTGCAAGGAAACCAGAAACACGTCCTGCAAGCAAACCAGAAACGCACAACCAGCAAGAGGAGAAATAAGAAACAGACCACCCGGAGGAGAAGACAGCAGACCTAGTATTCGTGAGACCACCCGGAAGAGAAGACAGCAAACTAGAAGCGTGAGGCAGGGCGAGAGACGTGAACCAGAAAAACCAATAGCGTGAGGCAGGCCAAGAGACGTGAAACGGCAGACCAGAAGCTTGAGTGCAAGCTGTGAAACCGTGAAAGCAGGAGCTGTGTGAGACAACCTAGAGAAGGAATTTGGCGAAGCATCGGAAAGAACTCAACGTATTTCTAGATTTCTTCAAGAGAGGTTAGAGAGCGTTGCGGTGAACTTCTAAGCAGTAGTGGAGCAGCCTTTCAATTCAACAGAGGCAAGACGAGCTAGACGAAGGGTAGACACAGTAAGTGACACTCTTTGTATTGTACTTGCTTAGTAATTGCAATAGTGAAAGGAGCAGAAGATTAAGACATCCATTGTAATTGGAATTCTCAAGTATAGTGGATAGTCTCGGTAAGGGAGAGTCCCTACCACCGTGGATGTACGTCACGTTGACAGAACCACGTAAATCTCGTGTGTCCTTAATTTGCTTTATGTTTTGTGTTTTGAATTGAGTTGTGAATGCAGCTAAAGTATCAGCCAACCCATAACCTAACGAAGACCTAAACAAGAACATCTGAATTGTCTATTAGGCAAGGTGTCTGAAAGGTGACTTTGGGGACTATTGTGATTAGTAGGTAGCAATAGACTACCTTAGTCGAATCTGAGAAAGAGTTCGCTTTTAAGAAGAGATTGAAGTTGTTCACTTTCCTGCGAATTGCGAATTGTGGGGATACTGATTCACCCCCCCTCTCAGTATCACAAACTAGTAGATCCTAGGGTGAAGTTGGGAACTTCAATTGGTATCAGAGCATAGGTTCACTATGATAAAGCTTAACAGCTTCGTGTACTAGTTTGAAAAGCTCCAAAAGTTTTAACTTGTTCAGCATATTGAGAAATGGATGCCGGTACCAGCACCAGCACTACTTACAGCAAGAAGGTTCCAATCTTCAACGGAACCAACTACCATATGTGGAGAGCGAGAATGCAGGTGGTATTTGCAACCATGGGCATGAACGTGGTGAAATCTGTACAGGAGGGTTTTGAGCCTCCAGAAGAAGGTAAAGATCCAACCCCAGAGGAATTAAGACAATTTGAGATAAATGGGAAGGCCTCAAATGTCATCATTTCAGCATTGACATATGCTGAATATGCTAAAGTTATGGACTGCAAATCTGCCAAGGAGATATGGGACAGATTGCAGAAAGTCTATGAAGGTGATGGCAGAATGAAGGAGGCCAAGCTTCAAGTTTTCAAGGAGAGATATGAATCTCTCAGAATGCAGAAAAATGAGACAGTCCAAGAGTTCTTCACCAGGGTTATTGATGCTGTAAATGATCTTAGAAGTCATGGGAAGAACAAGAAGGACTCATCTATTGTGAAGAAAATTCTGAGAATTCTGCCTGAGAGGTTTGCCTCAAAGGTGGCAGCCATAGAGGAGAGTAGAGATCTCAATTCTATGTCTCTGCATGACCTCCAGTGCAATCTCATTGCATATGAGATGAGAATAAAGTCAACTGAGAGCTCCTCAATGTCAAAGGTATCAAAGGAGGCAGCTTTCAAACCTATGAAACACTTGAAAATGAAAGAAGAAGAAGAATCATCCAGTGAGGATGATGATGATGAGGAGGAAGAAAGTGAAGGTGAAGTGTTGGCATACTTCACAAGGAAATTCAAAAAGGGGTCTAAGAAGGGAAAAGGACAATTGTCCTTGAGATGTTATCGTTGTGGATAGACTGGACACTTTGCTTCTCAGTGCAAAGTGAAACTTGATGATGAAGATGAGGATGGTGATGATGAGCAGAATTCAAAATGGAGAAGACCATCATTCAAGTCAAGGAAGTCCAGCAAGAAGACTGCTAGCCCACAGAAGAAGAAAAGAGGCTCATTCAAGAGTTATGTGAGCTAGACAAAAGAAGCCAATGAGGAGGAAGATGTAGACTCATCAGATGAGCATGCCTTTATGGCATCAACTCAAGGTGGTAGTTCAACCTCTGAAGAGGAAGAGGAGGTTGATGAAGAAGAACCAGATCTTGAAGCTGAGTTGGAAGCAGCTTTAAAGGAGATAATCAGAAGGGGCAGAACCATAAGAAGGTTGGAGGCCCACATAAAACAAGTTGAAGCAAAGTTTGAGGAAGCTGAAAGTCAAAAGGATGAGATAAGGGCTGAACATATTGACTTGAAGAGAAGATTTGAAGAACATATCAAAATATGTGAAGACCTTACTTTGGAGCTTGGCTCAAGGACTTCAACAATTGAAGAAATGGAGATAGAGTTGCTGAGACTTCAGCAACAACTCAAAAGGAGTGAAGAGAACGTGCAGAAGCTTGAAATGATAGGAGAAACAAGTTTTGCAAGAGAAAAGAAAAATGAAGAGAAAGTGCAGCAATCTGAGGCTGCATTGCCTAATGATAATAAGAATGTGCCACAGAAGTTGAAAGAGAAGGTTGTGACTCAGGAGAAGATAGCTGAGAATAAAGAGGATTTAAAGAAGCAACCTAGGGTGAAAAACAAAAATGAAGAAAAGAAGGTCAGCCAGCAAAGGGCTACGGCTGAACAGAAGAAGGAGAAAAAGGTGGCTGAAATGAAAGCCACACAAGCAAAGAAGCCAGCCACATTGCCTACACAGCAAGTAATGAACAAAAGAAAACAAGCTGTGATTAGACCCAAGAAGAGGCAGTTTCAAGGTCACTGTCTTTATTGTGGAGTTTGGGGTCATAAGGCAAGTAACTGCTGGTGGAGAAGGCCAGTATATGTCTCCAACTTGAAAAGATACGATGCTGCATACAGGGGGGGACAATACAAAATTCAGAGGAGAACACCTGTCGTGAGTTCTTGCACATACTGTAAAAAGCAAGGACACACTGACAAGGATTGTTGGTGGAAGCCCAAACCAGTGGTTTCAAAGAACAAGTTTGCTATATTAGGAGACTTGGAACAGTGTGAAAGGTGTGGGCAGGATGGCCATAATTCCAAGAGATGCATGACACTTCTCCCTGAGCAAGAGAAGGCACTCAATGGCACAGTGAAAACAAGCGGTGTAGTCAAAGCTGAGAAAAAGGAGAAAGCTATTTTCCAGCCAATTCAAAAGAAGGAATATAAAGCTAAAAGGGAGGTGGCTAATATAGCTGAAATTGCTCTCAAAGCTGACTACAAGGATAAGCAGTGGATCCTTGATAGTGGATGCACTTCACATATGACGGGAGACAAGAGTAAATTGTCAAAGCTAAACAAGTCAAGACAAGGCAGAGTCAAGTTTGGCAATGATGATTCACTCAACATCAGTGGTCAAGGGTCAGTAAATATTGGAAAAGGAAAGCTGAAAGATGTTCTACATGTTGAAGGACTCAAATATAATCTAGCAACTGTCAGCCAACTATGCAATGAAGACCATAAAGTGATATTCACAAAAACAGGTTGCCAAGTAAAGAGCAAAGAAGGCAATACTGTTGCAGCTGGGAAAAGAACAGCTGGAAATTTATATGTAATTGATGAGGACAAGACAAACAGCTGTTTACTTACAAAAGAAGAAGAAAATCAACTTTGGCATAAGAGGCTGGGACACTTAACACAGAAGAACATGAGGAAGCTGACCATTACTCATGCAATCAGAGACATTCCAGACCTTAAAAGAGAGAGGGAGTATGTTTGCTCAGCATGCTCTAAAGGAAAACAGGTCAGAAAGCAGTATAAGACCAAAGAGATTAGTTCTGAAGTAGTGCTTGACATTGTACATACTGATTTGTGTGGGCCGATGAGAACAAAAGGGTTGAATGGTGAGAGGTACTTCATCTTGTTTGTTGATGATTATTCTAGAAGGACCTGCATCATGCACCTCACACATAAGTCAGAAGTTTTGAAATGCTTCAAGAGATACAGAAGATTGGCTGAAAATGAGAGTGGAAAGAAGATCAAAGTATTGAGGTCAGATCAAGGCACTGAATTCACAAATGGAGCTTTTGAAGATTACCTCGAGAAGCATGGAATTCACCATCAGATGGCAGCAACAAGAACTCCTCAACAGAACGGGGTGGTAGAGAGGAAAAATAGAGCTGTGGTTGAAATGGCAAGAACTCTACTGCTGAAATCCAAGCTTCACACAAGATTTTGGACAGAAGCAACATTTACAGCTGTGCACCTATTGAACAGAGTTTCACTAAGGCCCAATACTGATAAGACTCCATATGAGCTATGGAGTGGGAAGAAAACAACAGCCAAGTATCTTAGAATCTTTGGCAGCCCATGTTTTGTGAAGAACAAGGAGCAAAACTTGGGAAAATTCCATGCTAGGTCAGATGAAGGCATCTTTGTGGGATACTCAGCAAAGACAAAAGGTTATTGAGTTTTTCTACATAAACTGGGAAAAGTGGTCACTTCCAGTGATGTGAGAATAGATGAAAACTGGAAAACAACGCATAATGGAGAAGCTGAGGATAGTGAAGAAGATGACTTCAAGATAGATGAAGAATCTGACCAACATGAAGAAGTGGGAAAAGAAGTAAGTTCAGACTCAGAGAAGAGTGAGTCTGAAGATGAAGAAGGAGATTCTCTTGCAACTAAGACTATGCAAGAGAGAAAGACAAAGAAGACATGGACCAATGCTCATCAAGGAAATCAGATAATAGGTGACCCATCAGCAGGAGTTACAACAAGAAGAAGAATTGTGGGAGCTACTGCTTTACTCTCACAAGTTGAACCTAAATCTGTTGAAGAGGCTGCACAAGACAAAGCTTGGATCAAAGCTATCAATGAGGAGCTGGATCAAATCGAGAAGAATGAAACATGGGAGCTAGTTCCAAGACCCCCTGACAAGAATGTCATAGGAACAAAATGGGTGTTTAAAAATAAACACAATGAAGATGGCAAGGTGGTGAGGAACAAGGCTAGGCTAGTTTGCAAAGGCTACACTCAAATAGAAGGAGTAGATGTTGATGAAACTTTTGCACCAGTAGCAAGGTTGGAAACTATCAGAATGTTCTTAGCTTTGGCAGCACATAAGAGGTATAAAGTTTACCAGATGGATGTGAAATCAGCCTTTCTGAATGGGCTCCTAAAAGAAGAAGTGTATATTGAACAACCCGATGGAGTACAAATTAGTGAGGATGAGACACACATGTGCAAGCTGAAGAAAGCCTTGTATAGCCTTAAACAAGCCCTAAAAGCATGGTACAGCAGGTTGGACGCGTATTTGAGAAGGTTGAACTTCAGAAGAGGAACAGTTGATAATAACCTATATGTGTTCAACTCAGAGAAAGGCCAACTAATAACTATAGTATATGTAGATGACATCATCTTTGGAGGGGATGACTCTAAGCTATGCCAAGAATTTGCACAGAAGATGTGTGAGGAATTTGAGATGTCATTGATTGGAGAAATGACTTACTTTCTTGGATTACAAATAAAACAATGTAAAGAAGGTATTTTTATTTCTCAGACAAAATATGCCAAAGAGATGCTGAAAAAGTTTGGCATGGAGGATAGCAGACCTGTCAGTACCCCTATGACAGTGGGTTGCAAGTTAACAAAAGATTAGGAAGGAAGGAGTACAAGCCCTACAAAATACAAGAAGATGATAAGGAGCCTTCTGTACCTTACAGCATCAAGGCCTGATCTCATGCAAGCTGTATGCATCGCCAGCAGATTCCAAGCTGATCCTAAGGAATCCCATGTGTTGGCAGTGAAAAGAATCCTAAGATACCTCAAGGGGACACTGGAAATGGGCTTGTGGTATCTTGCCATGGATTCTGTAAAACTACAAGCATACACTGATGCAGACTGGGCAGGAAGCACAGATGATAGAAAATCAACCAGTGGCTGCAGCTTCTACTTGGGTTCAAAGTGTGTTGCATGGCTAAGTAGAAAGCAAAACAGTGTTGCTTTGAGCACAGCGGAGGCTGAGTATATGGCTGTTTGTGCAGCATGTACTCAGGTGATATGGATGCAAAGACAATTGGCCGATTTGGGTATTGAAGTAAAGTTACCAGTGAGTGTACTTTGTGATAATCAAAGTGCAATTGATCTTAGCAAGAATCCAGTTCAACATTCAAGGAGCAAGCATATTGACATCCGGTATCACTTTATCAAGGATCAAGTGGAAGAGGGCACAATTCAGTTGGAGTATGTCGGCACTAAAGATCAAATATCAGATATTCTAACTAAACCTCTATCCACAGAGCTGTTTCAAAAGCACAGAATGAGTCTATCTGTGCAAATGCCTCCTCAAGCCTGAAGTTCAGGTGAATCCTCCATCTCTACTTTGCAGGTTTTTCAAATTTGTAATTGGTTGGCAAAGGGGGAGAGAAGCAACAGTGCAAGGGGAGCTGTTAAGGAAAGGGGAGTGCATATTTAGGGGGAGTTGTAATTCATCTGCTTCTGGATCATTACCCTAAGAAGATTATGAAGGACTGTTGCATAATGGTTTTTGTTGTGAGTGTTGCCAACAATTACAAAGGGGGAGATTGTTGTTCCCACAGCCTTGTATGGGTTGTAATTGTTCTCAACTAGGGTTAAGTGTGCAAGAAAGTAAAGTCACATGGAAGGGCATGAAAGTAAAGCCACATTGAAGGGCAAGAAAGTAAAGCCACATGGAAGGGCAAGAAAGTAAAGCCACATTGAAGGGCAAGAAAGTAAATCTGCTGTGTAAGGGCAAGAACGTAAATCTGCCATGTAAGCCTTATTAGGGTTTCATGGAAGAGAGTATATAAAGGCCTTGGAAGACAAAACTAGGGCAGAGGGCCAACACAATTGAAAAAAAACAGCAACCCTACAGCAACCGGCCAAAAGGAAGAGAGAGCAGAACGGCAAGAGATCAGAAACAACACCACCAGGAGAGCAAACCAGAAACGTCACCACCGGGAGAGAAAACCAGAACGTGCGATCTCCTGCAAGCGAACCAGAAACACCTCCTGCAAGCAAACCAAAAACACATCCTGCAAGCAAACCAGAAACGCCTCCTGCAAGGAAACCAGAAACACGTCTTGCAAGCAAACCAGAAACACACAACCAGCAAGAGGAGAAATAAGAAACAAACCACCCGGAGGAGAAGACAGCAGACCTAGTATTCGTGAGACCACCCGGAAGAGAAGACAGCAGACTAGAAGCGTGAGGCAGGGCGAGAGACGTGAACCAGAAAAACCAGTAGCGTGAGGCAGGCCAAGAGACGTGAAACGGCAGACCAGAAGCTTGAGTGCAAGCTGTGAAACCGTGAAAGCAGGAGCTGTGTGAGACAACCTAGAGAAGGAATTTGGCGAAGCATCGGAAAGAACTCAACGTATTTCTATATTTCTTCAAGAGAGGTTAGAGAGCGTTGCGGTGAACTTCTAAGCAGTAGTGGAGCAGCCTTTCAATTCAACAGAGGCAAGACGAGCTAGACGAAGGGTAGACACAGTAAGTGACACTCTTTGTATTGTACTTGCTTAGTAATTGCAATAGTGAAAGGAGCAGAAGATTAAGACATCCATTGTAACTGGAATTCTCAAGTATAGTGGATAGTCTCGGTAAGGGAGAGTCCTTACCACCGTGGATATACGTCACGTTGACGGAACCACGTAAATCTCGTGTGTCCTTAATTTGCTTTATGTTTTGTGTTTTGAATTGAGTTGTGAACGCAGCTAAAGTATCAGCCAACCCATAACCTAACGAAGACCTAAACAAGAACATCCGAATTGTCTATTAGGCAAGGTGTCTGAAAGGTGACTTTGGGGACTATTGTGATTAGTAGGTAGCAATAGACTACCTTAGTCGAATCTGAGAAAGAGTTCGCTTTTAAGAAGAGATTGAAGTTGTTCACTTTCCTGCAAATTGCGAATTGTGGTCATACTGATTCACCCCCCTCTCAGTATCACAAACTAGTAGATCCTAGGGTGAAGTTGGGAACTTCAATTATTATTGCCAATATGATCAAACTATTTAACTTTTCTAAATAACTTGAATTTGGTGTTTTTTTTTTTTTGTTTCTCTTCTTTTTCTTTGTTCCTCTTCTTGTTTTTTTTTTTTTATTTCTCAACACAAAACAATAGTATAATACTTAGAGATAGTAATTAGAGCTAAAATTAGCACATTTTATTGATAGCTATGATTTCAAACAAATGAGCAAAGTGAGAAGGGTTGAAAACAAACAGATTAGTGCATTTGAATGGTAATTCACCTAATAGACAAACTAAACAAAAATATATAAATCACAAAGCAACAAATTGAAGAATTAGTTGATCCAACCTAATTTAGAGTCAAGCTCTAATAGCAATTGATGCAAAAAACCCTAAAAGACATGGCTTAGGGACCCAACACCTACAAGGACTCAAAGAATATCTAAGAAAGCTAAATCAAATTTCAATAAAACAAACACTAGACCTAATATTCCAAGGAACACATAGCTACGGTATTTAAGAAGGATATGGACACCACACTTCAGAAAAAAAGGGAATTAGAAGTGATAAGTCGAGTTAAATGCCACAAGAAGAGGTACTTCTTCATAAGTTCTTTAGTTCTTGAAAAAATCCCAAGGTGAAAACCCTTACTTTTTATATCTCTCAAAGTTGTATGAAGTTCCAAAGCTTATAAGGAGGTGCTTATTTATAAGCTAAGATTGTAATCCTAAAGAGGCATAAATTCTTATTTAGGACAAATCCTTATTTAGGAGAAACTCTTATCTAGGAAAAATTCTTACACTAAAAACTTACACTTTTATAACAATCACATATTTAGAATAAACTCTTATTTAAGAGTGAATGTTATTACTTATTTTTGGCTCATTAAGTAGTCCAATCATATTAAAAAGGCCTTGACTCTCTTTCAAGTTTGAATTTGCACCATTTGTAGCTCAGTTGGCTTGAATGTCCTCAATTGGCCCATTTTGTGCCTATTTCATATTTTTGGCTCTAGCTTGTGTTATTAGACCTTCTGGAATGTGCAATAGACCTCTTGCATCCTTTAAAGTCTTCCTTGCATCATCTCTAAGCATCTCATCAAAACTAAATAAGCTGAATCAAGATGATTAACCTTAAGTGAACCAACTTATAAAATAAAATAAATAAGACATAATTGGCCTAATAGAAAACAAGCAATTTGAAAATTAAAAGGGGTTGTTGAGGAAAATAAATTTAAGGAAGTAGACTTAAAGGAAAAAAGTACATGGACAATAAAATAAGAAAATAGATCATGGAAGCAAAGTTGAGTTAGAGGGCTAGATTTCTTATTGTGGCTAGTTTAACCAAACTATTGAGCTATTACCTCAAAGTGGCTTTTTTTTCATTTTTTTTTGTCACTATTTTATTTCTCTATTTGTTTCTTTTTTTTCTCTATTTTTTTAGCATGGATTTAGAGAGTTAATTCTAGATAAGTCAGGTTAGAATGCCACAAAATAATAATCTTGATAAGTTTACAAGTTCAATGAAGAAATGAAAGAGACAATTCTTACTTTTTTTTTCACCAATGATCTAGCCCTTTTAACAATGAAATCAAGCATATTTATAGGCTAAAGTAATAACCCTAATCCTTAAAATAAGAAAAACTTCATACATAAGCTGATAGTGAACAAATCAAGACTTGTTTCGTTAGATTTGATTTAGTTAGATACATTATCTCTAAGTATTTATTGTTGTTTTATGTTAAGCAAAAAAAAAAAAAAAGCAAAAAAAAGAGGAATGAAAAAAAATAAAAAAGGAACAAAAGAAAAAAAGGGCATCAAATTTAAGGTATTGATAAAAAGTTAAACAATTTGGTCATATTGGCTATAATAATAATAAAGTTTTCTTGGTCAGCTCCAATTTGCCATCTATTTTCTTATTATTTCATCTAATTTTTTCCTCTAGATTTAACCCTTTATCTTGATTTGTGTGAGTTTAGTTCATTAAATTTGTTTCCCTTGATATCCTCTTTCATTTTTTCACTCCTTGTTCTTCAATTAGTTTAATTATATGCCATTTATCTTATACTAAATTAATCCTCTTGATTTAGCTTATTTAGTTCTTTAAAGAGCTAAAAGGGGAAATTTAAGTGGTAAAAGGCAAAAGTGCAAGTTCATATTAAGAAAAGGCCATAAAAATTGTAAACATAAGGGAGTGTGACACCTTTTCTTTCAAGTGAAACATGTAAGGGAGTGTTTTGTGAGGTATGCTAATCATTTTATGCAAAAGTAATACTATGACTTTCCAAAGACAAAGGTGTAGCTTATGAGGGAGCTAGTGATGTGTCCTTCATGATCAAAGCTACGCAATAATAATTTAAGTGTATGAATATCATATTTAATGATATGAGGGAGAGGATGGAGGAGCAAGCTAATACAATAGCACAATTATGAAGGAGGCATAAGGATTCTGAGGCTCCTAATGCAAGAAGACAATTGAGATGAGCCTATAAACATAAAGATGATGAATTTGACGATCAGACTATTATGGTTAGAACTAGCAACAATAGAAGGGATCAGAGAGATTTTGGGAGGCAAGGTACCTATGACTGTGATTTGGACAACATTAAAATGACAATTCCTCCATTAGAAGGTATGATCTTAGTGCATACCTAGAATGGGAGAAGAGGGTTGAATTGGTTTTTGACTACCATAACTATTCCAAGGAGAAAAAGGTAACACTAGCTATTGTTAAATTTACTGATTATGTTATTATTTGGTGGGATCAACTTATTTTTACTAGGAGAAGGAATCGTGAGCAATCTATTGATACATAAGAAGAGATGAAGGCTATTATAAGAAGGAGGTTTGTTCATAATCACTGTTATAGGGAGTTGTACCAAAGGCTACAAAGGCTTACTGAGGGCACCAAAAGTGTGGAGGACTACCACAAAGAGATGGAGATTGGCATAATTAGGGAAAATGTAGAAGAAAATAGAGAGGTAACCATGGCTTGATTTCTACAAGGGCTAAATAGAGACATAGCTAACATGGTTGAATTGCAACACTAAGTGGAATTAGAACACATGGTGCATATGATAATGAAAGTTAAAGGGCAACTTAAACAAAAGGGTTCCACATGATTTGGGCAGAATTTGGGTTCTACCTTATCTTGGAAGCCGAATTGAAGTAAAAAAGATGAGAAGGCTAATTACAAGTCCAAAGCTAAGCTATCCAAGTGCAATCATGTGGGTTTTAGCAAGACAGTAGGTAATTTTGACCCTCAACTAAGTATAAGTAGAGATGTTAAATGTTTTAAGTGTTTAGGCAGAGGTTACATTACATCTTAATATCTAAATAAGTGTGCAATGACCTTGAGAGGTAACAATGATGTTGAAATTACAAGTGAATAAGATGATGATTTTCTGCCATCATTAGGGGGTGAAAGTGATGGAAAGGAGTATTTAGTTAATAAAGTGTCTCTCATCACAAGACAAGCATTAAATATGCAAGTGAAGGAAGAAAATGAGGTGCAATGAGATAATATCTTTTAGGTGAGGTGTCTCATCAAAGAAAAGGTATGCAGTATGATTATTGATAGTGAGACTTGCATTAATATGGCTTGCACAATTATGGTTGAAAAGTTGAATTTACCAACTAAGAAGCATCCTACACCATATAAGCTTCAATAGTTGAATGAGAGTGGTGAAGTCAAGGTAAATAAGCAAATGCTTGTGTCATTTTCTATTGGAAGGTACCATGACAAAGTTTTATGTGATGTTGTACCTATACATGTGAGCCATATTCCATTAGGAAGGCCAAGGTAGTTTGATAGGCAAATTCTGAATGATGACTTTGAGAATTTATATTCCTTTGATAGACAAAAACCCATCACTCTTGTACCATTATCACCTTAACAAGCTTATGAGGATCAGTTAAGGATTAAAAATGAGAATAAATAGAAAAAAGAATTGAAAAAAGAGAAAAAAGAAGAGAAAATGTGATGACACAAAAGAGAGAAAAGAAAACAGAAAGTTTCTACACAAATCAAAGTGATGTCAAAAGAGTATTTTATGCCAAACAGCTTATGACCATACTGTTGTACAAAGAGGTTTATTTTAACACTAACAAAGTTGACTTGTCTTTAACTAATGTTGTTATGTCTTTTTTGTAGAAATTTGAAGATGTATTCCCTGATGATGTCCTAAATGGATTGTCATCCAAAAGAGAAATTGAGCATCAATATGATTTTATCCCTGATGCATCCATCCTAAACTAAGTATGGTTTGTATGAATGACTTGTTAAGCCATTGGCTTTACTATTGCACTAAGCACTTTTATACAACTAGTAAATCATGTTTTGCACCCATTCATTGGTAATTTTATGGATGTGTATTTTGATGATATTTTGGTCTATAGTAAAAGCCTAGAAAAGTATCTTGATCATTTATGTTCTATTTTAATTATTTTTTATTCTGAAAAATTGTATGCTAACTTGAAGAAATGTTCCTTTTGTACTAATTAGATCACATTTCTTGGCTATGTTGTGAGTGCTAAAGGTATTAAGGTTGATGAGGAAAAACGTTAGGGCAATTTGTGATTGGCCTACACCTAAGTCAATTAGTGACATGTGAGCTTTCATGGTCTAGCTAGTTTCTATAGATGCTTTGTTAAGGATTTTAGCACCATTGCTGCACCACTCACTTGGATTATCAAAAGGAACATGAGTTTTAAGTGGGGTGGTGACCAAGATAAAACTTTTAATTGCATTAAGGAAAACTTAAGTTCTACACCCTTACTTGCTTTACCTGACTTTGCAAAAACTCTTGAGATTGAGTGTGATGCTTTAAGTATTGGCATTAAAGCTATTTTAATGTAGAAAAGGTGCTCAATTGCCTACTTTAGTGAAAAGCTAAGTGAAGCAGGCCTTAATTAACCTACTTATGATAAAGAGATGTATGTATTGGTGTAAGCTTTGGAGACATGGCAACATTACCTTTGGCCCAAGGAGTTTGTCATCCATATCAACCATGAATCCTTGAAGCACTTGAAGGGATAAGGAAAGTTGAACAAAAGACATGTTGAGTGGATCAAATTCATTGAGACCTTTCCCTACATCATTAAATATAAATAATGTAAGGAAAATGTGGTAGCTGATACATTATCTCGTAAGTATGTCATTATCTTTGCACTTACTGCACAACTATTAGGATTTGAATATATTATAGATTTATATGTGAAAGATCCTGATTTTGCTAATGTGTATAAAGCATGTGAGAAGTCAGGCTTTGAGAAGGGTTTCTTATTTAAGGAAAATCATTTATGTGTGCCTATGGGTTCTTTAAGGGAATTGGTTGTAAAAGAAGTTTATAGGAGTGGTCTAATGGGTCATTTTGGAGTTAGGAAAACCCTAGATGTCCTAACTAAACATTTCATTTGGCCATGCATGAA
Source organism: Bruguiera hainesii (assembly GCA_023213295.1). Taxonomy (NCBI): domain Eukaryota; kingdom Viridiplantae; phylum Streptophyta; class Magnoliopsida; order Malpighiales; family Rhizophoraceae; genus Bruguiera; species Bruguiera hainesii. The sequence goes on from JAHOYR010000016.1 coordinate 4,331,769, forward strand.
ATGAGATGTTAAAAGGGTATGTGAGAAATACATAACATGCAAACAAGTGAAATCTAGAGTTTTACCCTATGGCTTGTATACCCCCTTACATAGGTAAGGGGGATTTTGTACTAAGGTTGCCATGATCAAAAAGGGGTAGGGATTTTGTATTTGTTGTTGTTGATAGATTTTCAAAGATGACACACATCATCTCATGCCATAAAATTGATGATGTAAGCAACGTGACTAGCTTATTTTCTAGAGACATAGTACATTTACATGGCATGTCACAGAGCATTGTTTTAGATTAGGATACAAATTTGTTAAGCTACTTTTAGAAGACTTTATGGGGCAAGTTAGGCACTGAGCTATTATTTTTAACTACTTGTCATCCATAAATTGATGAGATAATTGAGGTGGTTAATTAAACTCTCTCTACTCTTTTGTGTGCTATTATTCATATAAATTTGAAAACATAGGAAGATTGTTTACCACATGTTGACTTTGCATATAATAAGAGTATTCATTCTACTACTAGTTAATCTTTATTCAAAATTGTATATGATTTTAATCCATTGACTCCATTGGATTTGGTACCTATATTTGTTGATGAGTATGCTAACTTAGATGGTGAACATAAGGCTAACATGGTGAGGAAATTGCAAGAGAAGGTGTGACAATATATTGAAAAACAAATTGAGAATTATGTATCTCATGTCAATAAAGGGTAAAAGAAGATGGTGTTTGAACCTAGTGATTGGGTTTGGGTGTATATGTGTAAGGAATAGTTTCTAACTCAAAGGTGTTCAAAGCTACAACCTAAAGGAGATGGTCCATTTCAAGTTGTAGCACGGATTAATGACAATACTTATAAATTGGACCTTCCTGATGAGTATAATGTGAGTGCAACATTTAATGTTTTTATGATCTTTTCCCTTTTGATGTAGGTGATGATTCGAGGACAAATCCTTCGAAGGGGAAGGGGAATGATGTAAACCTTAAAGATGATGAATGGAAGGTTTCAAAGGATGCAAGAGGTCCATTGTACATTTCAAAAGACCCAATAACACAAGTTAGACCAAAAAGATGAAAAAAGCACTAAATGGGCTAATTGAAGACATTTAGGCTAACTCAACTACAAATGCTGCAAATTCAAGTTTGAAAAAGAGTCAAAGCCTTATTAATATGATTGGAGTACTTAATGGGCTAGGACTAAGTAATAACATTTACTTTTAAATAGGAGTTTATCCTAATTAAGTGATTGTATAAAAGTGAAAGTTTTATGTGTAAGAATTTGTCCTAGATGGGAATTCCTCCTAAATAAGGATTTTTCCTAAATCGGAATTTATGCCTTTTTATGATTGCTTTCTTAGCCTATAAATAGGCACCTCCTTATAAGCTCTAGAACATCAAACAATTTTGAGTGAAATAAAAAGTATGGGTTTTCTCCTTTGGTTCTTTTGAGAACTAAAGAACTTATTAAGAAGTACCTCTTCTTGTGGCATTCAACTCAACTTATCACTCCCAATTCCCTTCTTTTCTAGAGTGTAACGTCCTTATCCTTCTTAAATACCCTAGGTTCATGTTCCTTCAAATGTTGGGTCTAGGGTTTGTGTTATTAAAGTCTTATTTAACTTTACTAGATATTCTTTGATTCCTTGAGTGTGTTGGGTCCCTATCCATGTCTTTTGGGGTTTTTCACAACACTATTATTCTTGATTTCCTTTGTTTACTAGGAGAGAGTCTATTATTGCTTAGAACATGAGACTATCACTTAATTCCTTGGTAGTAAGGATTGTGCTTTTGTTGCAAGGAATATTTCACACAAAATGATCATGCAATTAGCATTTATGCCTACATTGAACATTAATTTTGTTGCAACATGCATGTCAATACATCTTGGTTGGTGTCATAGGAATAATTTCAAACCCCAAACATTTTTGTCCATGATGGTACCAAGACACTTCTTGGTCTAAAAGCCAAACCCGCAGCTAAGTATACAAAAGGAAAGTGTTTTCCCTTAAGCACTCATAATTGCAAAAATTAAGAGAGGCAACAATGCATATATGAGTCTTTCCTAACCTTTATTACTTTATCACTCACAAAGCACAAAGGAAAATATATTGACAAATCTCTCTCACTCATGTTGTCCACACTCTTTTGTTGTGAGCCCTTGGCTGCTCACTTTATAAGTATTTATAGAGTTGGTAGTTCACACCTCCAACTGCCTAAGGACCTACATGACCTGGCTGGCAAGCCAATCATGCCTTAGTAGCCAGTAACTCCTCCATGCCTTGCTATGTTTAAGGAGAGTTTGCCACTGCAAGGAGGTTATCCCACCAATTTCCTTAGACACCACCTTAGCTTGGCCGCCTATTTTGCCCACTAGCAACATGCCCCACACTTGTAGGAAGAGCACACCCATGTTCTCCCAATTTTCAAAGAGCTCATACTACCAAACCTTTTTGTGTCTAGTTGTTTTTAATAAGTTTTACATCTATTTAAGCTAATTAGAATATGCTTAGGTATGTTTTGGGGAAGTTTTGAGAATTTGTGTTTTTAGTAGGCAAAATTCCAGCATTTCATCATTCTGACCTTTGTCACTTATTTTAAGTTTTTCACTGACTTAAAGTCCAAATTGGAAAACAGGTTTTTTGTGAAGTTGTAGTAGACATCTTAAATTTTCAAGATTGTGGTCTGAGTCTAAATCCATGTTCATTGCAGCCTTAAGACATCATTCCAAAGATAAGGCAGAAAATTGAAGTCCATTCCTAATTGGAGTAAGATTCTGTCCAAGCATTGAGTATTTAAATGGCCGAACATGAGCTTCTGACATTCAAATCAGGTGATTCAAAAGCCTAAATTGAAGTACACATTCTGGCCTACAATTTTTATAGAGAGACCTAGGCACAGATTGGTTGTTTAAGGGTTCACAAATATGGGAAAATTCAAGGTAGAATCTGTCCCAGGCTAGACTGAGTCAGTCTCGGTCCTTAGCTCATAACTTAGGCTCTGGACCTTTGTTTTGGGCAAGAGTTCATGCATTGGAAAGCTGAAGAGGAGAAATACAACTTTTAGGAAGAAGTCAGGCCCTAATTCTGACTGTATCTAGTCTGAAATCAGCTTGAAAAAGCCAATATGGGAATTCTGAAAGATTCAGGAAACCCTAATTCTTTAGGGTTTGTTGATGGCTGTGATGTATATTCTTTTAGATATAAATGACCATCTTTTGAGAGTAGAAAGGGGGACGGCCATTGAATAAAAAAATCACTCTAGAAGGAATTCATTTTTTTACCATGCATAGTTAGGCTCCTTAAAAATCTTAGGGAATTTCAAAACTTTTGAAATTTTAATGGTATAAATTGTTGTAGTATGTTCTTCCCTTTTCTATTGAAACTTTTTTAGTCATTCTAATTAAATTGTTAAATGATTGTTGTTTTAATTTATTTGTTTAGGCCTGATGAATTGATTAAACAAATATCAATTATTAGAATTAGGAATTGTAATCCTTTTTTATCTTTTTCCTAATCACCGAGTCATAATTAATAATAAGGGATTATGGATAAGTTTTTGTTTTATTGTTATGAATAACTCAACACAAGTTAAATGATATGAGCTTGTGTGATTGTTTCTTGAATTAATGTATTTTCCTAATTCTTAAGGCGGCGAGTATATAACTCTAAAAGGCTTGTTCTAAGGACAAAAATGGTTAGAGTCTAAGTAGAGAGCATGTTCTGCTTATTGAATATCTAAGGGAGAATTTGGGTAATAGAGCTTCTTGTTTTCTAGGGATAATAGTTCCAACAGAATTAAGAAAGTACTATGGATAATGAAATTGCCAAATATCATAGTTGTGTATGAAATTGGAACAATTAACAAGACTTCATTTCTTATTGAGCCCATAACTTCATTTCTTGTTAACAAGACTTCTCCTTTCACTGCAAAGAGTCATTCACAAAAAATAATCACAAAATTAACTTTTCTGCCCACACAAAATATTATAATCATTGCAAGAAGCACCTTATTACAACTTTAGATCCCAAAATCCATTAAATTCCATCAAACAAAAAGAGACATTGATCTTGATTAGGCTTTTTGGCTAGTTGTGAATGATTCAATTCCTGAAGTATGAGCCTGTAACTTCATTTCTTGCTAACAAGAGTTCCCTTTTCATTGCAGAAAGTCATTTACACAAAAGTGGTGTGAGCGCTTTAGGCTTTAAATCAAATTTAAATTTCTAAATTAGAGTTTTTCTCTTGTTCTTCTTCTCAATTGCCTTATATAACTATTTATGGCATTCCAACTTGACTCATGACTCCAAAATCTCTTTTCTATGGAGTGTGGTGCCTATATACTTCTTTATACCTTTTCTTCATGATCCTTTGAGTATTAGGTCTAGGTTTATACATTAGATTCCTATTCCTTTGAACTTTGGGTTTAGGTTTATACCTTAAGTTCCTATTCCTTTGAGCACTAGGCCAAGATTTTACTTTTGTTAAACCTAATTTAGCTTCAAGGGTTTTGAATTCCTTGTTTTGCTTATGGGGTTCATTACACACTTTGGGGTTCACATTAGGTGGTATAAGAGCTTTGGGCTTTAAATCATATTTGCTTATTGAAATTTGAGTTTTTCTCTTATTCTTCTTCTTAGCTGCCTTTTATAACTTTTTGTCGCATTCCAACTTGACTCATCACTCCTAAATCTCTTCTTTATGGAGTATGGTGCCCATATCCTGCTTCATACCTTTGGTTCATGATCTTTTGAGCATTGGGTCTAGGTTTATACATTAGATTTGTTTTCCTTTGAACATTGGGTTTAGCTTTATACCTTAAGTTCTTATTCCTCTCAGCACTAGGCCAAGGTTTTACTTTCATAGGGCTTTTAATTCCTTACATTGCTTGTGGGTTTCATTTTGTTTTTTGGGAATCACATTAGATGGTACTTTCAATCAGATTTGCTTATCCAAATTTGACTTTTTCTCTTGTTCTTCTTCTTAGCTGCCATTTATAACCCTTTGTGGCATTTCAACTCAACTCATCACACTCAAATCTCTTCTTTATAGAGTGTCATGTCCATATCCTTCTTTACACCTTCGATTCATGTTACTTTGAACATCTGGACTGGGTTTATTCCTTGAATTCCTGTTCCTTTAAACATTGGGTTTAACCATATACCTTAAGTTCCTCTTCCTTTAAACATTGTGTCAAGGTATTTCTTTTGTTAAACCTTACTTAACTTCCCTAAGGTTTTGAATTCCTTGTTTTGCTTATGGGTTTTATTGCATTCTCTAGGGTTCACTTTAGGTGGTATGAGAGCTTTGGGCTTTAAATCAGATTTCCTTATCCAAATTTGAGATTCTTGTTTTCTTCTCCTTAGCTGCCTTTTATAACTTTTCGTGGCATTCCAATTCAACTAATCACACCCAAATCACTTCTTTTTGGAGTGTGGTGCCCATCAACTTCTTTATACCATTTGTTTATGTTTCTTTGAACATTGGGACTAGGTTTATAGCTTAAGTTCTTGTTCTTTTGAAAATTAGGTCAAGGTTTTACTTTTATTAAACCTAATTTAAATTTCATGGGGTTTTCAATTCCTTATTTTACTTAGGGGTTTTATTGTGCTTTTTACAAGTTTCATTGTGCCCTTCGGGCTTCATATTACGTGCTATGAGAGCTTTAGGCTTTAAATTAGATTTACTTATCTTAATATTGGATTTTCCCCTGCTCCTCTTCTTTACTAGCTTTTACAACATTTTATGGCATCCCAACTCGACTCATTGCTCACAAGTCTCTTTTTTATGAAGTGTGGTCCCATATCCTTTTTTAATACCATTTGTTCATGTTTTTTTGAACATTGGAACCTACCTTAAGTTTCTTATCCTTTGAATATTGGGCCTACGTTTTACTTTTGTTTAACTTTATTTAACTTTCATAGGGTTTTGAGTTCCTTGTTTTGCTTATGCATTTCATTACACACCTTGGGTTTCATATTAGGTGGTATGAGAGCTTTGTGCTTTGAATTTGCTTATCTAATTTTGAGTTTTTCTCTTTTTCTTCTTCATAAATGCTTTTTACAACTTTTTATGGCATTCCAACCTAACTCATCACTCCCACATCTCTTCTTTATGGAGTGTGGAGCCTATCTCCTTCTTTATACCCTTGGTTCATGTTCTTTTGAACATTAGGGGTAGGCTTAAACCTTAAGTTCCTATTCCTTTCAACATTGGGTAAGAATTTACTTTTATTAAACCCGATTTAACTTTCATGAGGTTTTCAATTTGTTGTTTCACTTATGGGTTTTATTGCGCATTTTGCAAGTTTCATTGTGCACTTCGAGCTTCACATTATGTGGTATGAGAGCTTTGGACTTTAAATCAAATTAACTTATTTGAATTTATGTATTTTCTTGACTCCTCCTCTCTGTTGGCTTTTACAACATTTTGTGGCATTCCAACTTTACTTGTTGCTGACAAATCTCTTCTTTATGGAGTGTGGTGCCCATATCCTTCTTTATACCATTGGTTCATGTTCCTTTGAACATTGGGTGCAAGATTCTACCTTAAGTCTCTAATCATTTGAACATTGGGTCCAGTTTTTACTTTTGTGAAACCTTATTTAACTTTCCTAGGGTTTTGAATTCCTTATTTTGCTTATGTATTTCATTACGCACCTTGGGTTTGACATTAGTGTTATGAGAGCTTTGTGCTTTAAATCATATTTGGTTATCTAAATTTTAGTTTTTCTTATGTTCTTTTTCTTAGATGACTTTTATAAATTTTCTAGCATTTCAACTAGATTCATCATTCCCAAATCTCTTTTGTATAGAGTGTGGTGCCATCTCCTTCTTTATACCATTGGTTCATGTTCCATTGAACATTAAGGGTAGGTTTATACCTTAAGTTCCTATTCCTTTGAATAGTAGGTCAAGGTTTTACTTTTATGATACCTGATTTAACTTTCATGGGGTTTTCAATTCCTTGTTTTTCTTATGAGTTTTATTGTGCTTTTTGTAGGTTTCATTACGCCTTTTGAGCTTCACATTAAGTGGTATAAGAGCTTTGGGCTTTAAATCAGATTTACTTATTTGAATTTGTGTTTTTCTCCTACTCCTCTTCTACACTAGCTATTGCAACATTTTGTGGCATTCAAACTTGACTCATCGCTCATAAATCTCTTCTTTATGGAGTATGGTGCCCATATCCTTCTTTATACCATTAAATTTCTAATCCTTTGAACATTGGGCCTAAGTATTACTTTTGTTAAACCTTATTTAACTTCCATGGGGTTTTGAATTCTTTATTTTGCTTATGCATTTAATTGCGCACCATGGGTTTCACATTACATGGTGTGATAGCTTTGTGCTTTAAATCATATTTGCTTATCTAAATTTTAGCTTTGTCTTGTTTGTCTTCATAGATGCCTTTTATAACTTTTTGTGGCTTTCCAAGTCAACTCATCACTGCCAAATCTGTTATTTATAAAGTATATGGTGCCCACCTCCCTCTTTATACCTTTGGTTCATGTTCGTTTGAACACTAGGGATAGGTTTAAGCCTTACGTTCATGTTCCTTTGTACATTGGTTCATGTTCATTTGAACATTAGGTGTAGGTTTCTACCTTAAGTTTTTGATCCTTTGAACATTGGTTATAGGTTTTACTTTTGTTAAACCTTATTTAACTTTCTTAGGGTTTTGAATTCCTTATTTTGATTATGCATTTCTTTGCATACCTTGGGTTTCGCATTAGGTGGTATAAGAGCTTTGTGTTTTAAATCATGTTTGCTTATCTAAATTTGAGCCTTTCTCTTGTTCTTCTTTATAGATGCCTTTTATAACTATTTGTGGCATTTAAACTCGACTCATCACTCCCAAATCTCTTCTTTATGGATTGTTGTGGCCATCTCCTTCTTTATACCCTTGGTTCATATTCCTTTGAAAATTAGGGGTAGGTTTAAACCTTAAGCTCCTATTCCTTTGAACATTTGATCAAGGATTTTCTTTTATTAAACCTTATTTAACTTTCATGGGGTTTTCAATTCCTTGTTTTACTTTTGGTTTTTATTGTGCTTTTTGCATGTTTCATTGTGCCCTTCGGGCTTTACATTACGTAGTATAAGAGCTTTGGGTTTTAAATAAGATTTACTTACCTAAAATTGTGTATTTCCCTTACTCCTCTTCTTTGCTTGCTTTTAAAGCATTTTGTGGCATTCCAACTCGACTCATCACTCACAAATCACTTTTTTATGGAGTCTGCTGCCCATATCCTTCTCTATACTATTGGTAAATGTTCCTTTGAACATTAGGTGTAGGTTTCTACCTTATGTTTCTGATCCTGTGAACATTGGGTCCAGGTTTTACTTTTATTAAACTTTATTTAACTTTCATGGGGTTTTGAATTCCTTGTTTTGCTTATACATTTCATTGTGCACCTTGGGTTTCACATTAGGTAGTATGAGATCTTTAGGCTTTAAATCATATTTTCTTATCAAAATTTTAGTTTTTCTCTTCCTCTTATTCTTAATTGCCTTTTATAAATTTTTATGGCATTTCAACTCAACTTATCACACCTAAATCTCTTCCTTATGGAGTGTCATGCCCATATCCTTCTTTACACTTGCAGTTCATGTTACTTTGAACATCTGATCTGGGTTTATTCCTTGGACTCCTATTCCATTCTTTGGGGTTCACTTTAGGTGGTATGAGAGCTTTGGGCTTCAAATTAGATTTTCTTATCCAAATTTGAGTTTTTCCATTTTTCTTCTTCTTAGTTGGCTTTTATAACTTTTCGTGGCATTCCAATTTGACTCACCACACCTAAATCACTTCTTTTTGCAGTGTGGCACCTATTAACTTCTTTATACCCTTGGTTCATGTTCTTTTGAATGTTGGGACTAGGTTTATACCTTAAGTTCTTATTCCTTTGAAAATTGGGTCAAGGTTTTACTTTTATTAAACATGATTTAACTTTCATGGGGTTTTCAATTTCATGTTTTGCTTGTGGGTTTTATTGTGCCTTTTGTGCATCTCATTGTGCCCTTCAGGCTTCACATTATGTGGTATAAAAGCTTGGGGCTTTAAGTCAAATTTACTTTTTTGAATTTGTGTTTTTCCTTACTCCTCTTCTTCATCAACTTTTACAACATTTTTTGGCATTCCAACGACTCATCACTCATCACTCACAAATCACTTCTTTATAAAGTTTGGTCCCCATGTCTTTCTTTATACCATAGATTCTTATTCCTTCAAACATTGGGTGTAGATTTATACCTTAAATTCTTATTCCTTTGAAAATTGGGTCAAGATTTCACTTTTATTAAACCTGATTTAACTTTCATAGGGTTTTCAATTCCTTGTTTTACTTATGGGTTTTATTATGTCTTTATGGGCTTCACATTACATAGTATAAGAGCTTTGGGCTTTAAATCAGATTTACTTATTTGAATTTATATTTGCCTCTGATCCTCTTCTTTGCTACCTTTTACAACATTTTGTGGCATTCCCACTCGACTCATCACTCACAAATCTCTTCTTTATGGAGTGTGGTGCCCATATCCTACTTTATACCATTGGTTCATATTCCTTCAAACAATAGGTGTAGAATTATACCTTAAGTCCCTATTCCTTTGAAAATTAGGTCAAGGTTTTACTTTTATTAAACTTGATTTAACTTTCATGGGGTTTTCAATTCCTTGTTTTAGTTGTGGGTTTTATTGTGCTTTTGAGAGTTTCTTTGTGCTCTTTAGGCTTTACATTATGTGATATAAGAGCTTTGGACTTTAAATCAGATTTACTTATCTGAATTTATGCTTTCCCTTGCTCCTTTTCTTTGCTGGCTTTTACAACATTTGGTGGCATTCCAACTCTACTCATCGCTCACAAATCTCTTCTTTATGAAGTGTGGTCCCCATATCCTTTTTTATATCATTAGTTCATGTTCCATTGAACATTGGTTGTAGGTTTCTACCTTATGTTTATAATTGTTTGAACATTGGGTCCAAGGTATACTTTTGTTAAACCTTACTTCACTTTCATGGGGTTTTGAATTCATTGTTTTGCTTATGCATTTTATTGCACTCCTTGTATTTGACATTAGGTGGTTGGAGAGCTTTGTGCTTTAAATCATATTTGCTTATCTAAATTTGAGTTTTTCTTGTGTTCTTCTTCTTAGCTGCCTTTTATAAATTTTTATGGCATTTCAAGTCGACTCATCACACCCAAATCTCTTCTTTATGGAGTGTGGTGCCCATATCCTTCTTTATACCATTGGTTCATGTCTCTTTGAACATTGGGTGTAGGTTTTTACCTTATGTTTTTGATCCTTTGAACACTGGCTCCAGGTTCTACTTTTGTTTAACCTTATTTAACTTTCATGGGGTTTTGAATTCCTTATTTTGCATATGTGTTTCAATGCAGACCTTGGGTTTCACATTAGGTGGTATGAGAGCTTTGTGCTTTGAATCATATTTGTTATCTAAATTTGAGTTTTTCTCTTGTTCTTCTTCATAAATGCTTTTTATAACTTTTTATGGCATTCCAACTCAACTCCTCCCTCCTAAATCTTTTCTTTATGGAGTGTGGTGCCCATCTCCTTCTTTATACCTTTTGTTCATGTTTCTTTGAACACTAAGCATAGGCTTAAACTATAAGTTTCTATCCCTTTGAACCTTAGGTAGGGATTTACTTTTATTAAACCTAATTTAACTTTCATGGGGTTTTCAATTTGTTGTTTCACTTGTGGGTTTTATTGCGCTTTTTGTAGGTTTCATTGCACACTTTGGGCTTCACATTACATGGTATGAGAGCTTTGGGCTTTAAATCAAATTAACTTATCTGAATGTGTGTATTTTCCCAACTCCTCTTCTTTGCTGGCTGTTACAACATTTTGTGGCATTCCAACTCTACTCGTCACTCACAAATCTCTTCTTTAGGGAGTGTGGTTCCCATGTCCTTCTTTATACCATTGGTTCATGTTCCTTTGAACATTGGGTCTAGGTTTTATTTTTGTGAAACCTTATTTAACTTTCCTGGGGTTTTGAATTCCTTGTTTTGCTTATGTATTTCATTGTGCACCTTGGGTTTCTCATTTAGTGGTATGAGAGCTTTGTGCTTTAAATTATATTTGTTTATTTAAATCTGAGTTTTTTTTCATGTTTTTCTTCTTAGTTGCCTTTTAACTCAATTCACCACTCCTAGATCTTTTCTTTCTGAAGTGTGGTATCGATCTCCTTCTTTATCCCATTGGTTCATGTTCCTTTAAACACTAAGGGTAGGTTTATACCTTAAGTTCTTGTTCCTTTGAATAGTGAGTCATGGTTTTACTTTTATTATACCAGATTTAACTTTTATGGGGTTTTCAATTCCTTGTTTTCCTTGTGGGTTTTATTATACCTTTTGCAATTTTCATTGCACCCTTCGGGGTTTACATTAAGTGGTGTGAGAGCTTTGGGCTTTAAATCAGATTTACTTATCTAAATTTGTGTTTTCCTTCCGCTTCTCTTCTACATTGGCTATTACAACATTTTGTGGCATCCCATCTTGTCTCATCTCACACAAATCCCTTCTTTATGGAGTGTGGTGCCCATATCCTTTTTTATACCATTGGTTCATGTTCCTTTAAACATTAGGTGTAAGTTTCTACCTTAAGTTATTGATCCTTTGAACATTGGGCCTAAGTTTTACTTTTGTTAAACCTTATTTAACTTTCATGGGGTTTTGAATTCTTTATTTTGCTTATACGTTTCATTGCGCTCCTTGGGTTTCACATTACATGGTATGATAGCTTTGTGCTTTAAATCATATCTGCTTATCTAAATTTTAGCTTTCTCTTCTTTGTCTTCATAAATGCCTTTAATAACCTTTTGTGGCATTCCACATCGACTCATCACTCCCAAATATGTTCTTTATGAAGTGTGGTGCCCATCTCCTTCTTTATACCCTTGGTTCGTGTTGCTTTGAACACTTGGGTTAGGTTTAAACCTTAAGTTCCTATTCTTTTGTACATTGGGTCAAGGATTTTCTTTTATTAAACCTGATTTAACTTTCATTGGGTTTTTAATTCGTTGTTTTACTTCTAGGTTTTGTTGTGCTTTTTGCAGGTTTCATTATGCCCTTTGGGCTTCACATTACATGGCACGAGAGCTTTGGGCTCTAAATTAGATTTACTTATCTGAATTTGTGTTTTTCCCTTGCTCCTTTTCTTCACTAGCTTTTACAACATTTTATGGCATTCAAGTCAATTCATTGCACACAAATCTCTTCTTTATGGAGTGTAGTGCCCAGAGCCTTCTTTATATCATTGGTTTATGTTCCTTAGAACATTGGTATAGGTTTCTACCTTAAGTTTCTGATCTTTTGAACATTTGGTCCAGGTTTTATTTTTGTTAAACCTTTTTTATCTTTCATGTGGTTTTGAATTCCTTGTTTTGCTGATGCATTTCATTACACACCACACATTAGGTGGTATGAGAGCTTTGTGCTTTAAATCATATATGCTAATCTAAATTTTAGTTTTTCTCTTATTCTTCTTCATAGATGCCTTTTATAACTTTTTATGCCATTCAAAGTCAACTCATCACTCCTAAGTCTGTCCTTTATGGAGTGTGGTGCCCATCTTTATACCCAAGGGATATTCAGCCATAGAAGCACCCCAGGCTGACCTGCTCAAGAAGAACCACACTTGGCATTGGACGAGTGAATGCCAAGCTTCCTTCAAGAGATTGAAGCGAGCAATCTCCGAAGAACTTATTATGGTGCTCTCAGACTACGAAAGACCTTTTGAAGTCCGCACTGATGCATCTGACATTGCCATCAGCAGAGCCCTAATGCAACATAGGCAACCCACTGCCTATGAAAGTCGCAAGCTCAACGACATGGAGAAGTGGTACACCATCCGAGACAAGGAGAAGACAGCCGTTATCCATCGCTTGCGCACTTGGGGACGGTATCCCCTTGGAGGAAAGTTTGTGATCACGACTAGCAATGTCGGGACGGACTACTCCCAAGTACAGAAGAAGCTTCATCCCAAGAAACCTCGTTGCCAGGTCAAGAGGTTCAGTGGGGATGGGAAGACCAACTATAATCCGTTGATTACCCTCCACAACGTAAGCCAAAGACTGCGACGAGGACGTCGCAGAATTAAGTGGGGGAGAATGTCATGGAGAGACTTGTTCTCCAGCCCATCCAACACGTGGGAAGACAAAAATTGGGCTAGGATGAACTTCCTTAGGCTGCCAGCATTGTCCAGCCCTCTTTGCTGTCCAAATCCAAAGGAAGAAGGTTCCGGAAGCATACGGAAAAGTCCACATCTAGAGACTTCCTGCGGATTGTTCTACGGCAGCCTAGAAAACTCCGGAAGGTCCTACAAGAGTGGTGAAATGCCTGGAAGTGTCCTATTTAGAGACTTCCAGCAAGGTCCAGCAATGACACTCACTAGAACCTTCTTGAAGGATCCTTCTAGATGCTCTCTCTAGAATGTTCCTTGTACATATTCTAGATGGTCATTTCTAGCCACACATTGAGGAGGTGGAGTAACTATAAATAGGCCACTCCTCTCACTTGTAAATCATCTCTGCATACATCTTTGCATACACATCTTTGCATATCTTTGCACACCTTTGCATACTCAATACAAGCTCACTTGCAAATCTCTCTTGTGCTCTCTCTTCATACGGCTATTGCAAGTCCTTACTTGCCGCCCAACGCTTTCCGCTGATTCTCTCAAACTCTCCAAGGCTTACTTAGCTCGTCTTCACACGCAAGATCGACTAAGTACCACACAGGTTAGCACGTCCAAAGCCTAACCCCGTGACAGGGGTTTAAATCATATTTGCTTATCTAAATTTGAGTTTTTCTCTCGTTCTTCTTCTTAGCTACCTTTCTTAAATTTTTATTGCATTTCAACTTAATTCATCACTCCCAAATCTCTTCTTTATGGAGTGGGGTACCCATCTTCTTCTTTATACCATTGGTTCATGTTCCTTTGAACACTTGGGGTAGGTTTAAACTTTAAGTTCCTGTTCTGTTGAACATTGGGTCAAGGATTTACTTTTATTAAACCTAATTTAACTTTCCTGGGGTTTTCAATTCATTGTTTTATTTGCCCATCACTGAAAAAATCATACTTTTCCCACCAATAAATGTTAATCTATCTAGCCGGCCGTGGAACATGTTTAAAATCCACATGCAAAACATTCATTTGCTTAGCCATAACAACATAATCCCATTTAATAATCTATGGGACATGATACCATCCAAACTACCTTGTTAGCTTCACAAAACTGTTCATAGACAATTCTTACCATCCAAACTGTTTATGAACAATTTTGTGCCTCTATTATCCAAAATCATATTTGAATTCCTTGTTTTGTATATGGATTTCATTGCTCTCTTTGGGGTTCACATTAGATGGTATGAGAGCTTTGGGCTTTAAATAATATTTGCTTATCTAAATTTGAGTTTTTCCCTTATTCTTCATCTTAGCTTCCTTTAATAACTTTTTGTGGCATTCCAATTTGACTCATCACTCTCAAAACTCTTCTTTATGGAGTGTGGTGCCCATCTCCTTATTTATACCATTGGTTTATGTTCCTTCGAACATTATGCATAGTTTATACCTTAAGTTCCTATTCCTTTAAACATTAGGTTTAGCTTTATACATTCAGTTCTTATTCCTTTGAACATTGGGTTGTGGTTTTACTTTTGTTAAACCTAATTTAACTTTTATGACGTTTTGAATTCCTTGTTTTGCATGTGGGTTTCATTACTCTCTTTGGGGTTCACATTAGGATGGGCACCACACTCCATAAAGAAGAGATTTTGGAGTGACGAGTTGAATTAGAATGCCATAAAAAGTTATAAAAGGAAGCTAAAAGAAAGAATAAAAGAAAAACTTAAATTTAGAAACACAAATATGATTTAAAGCCTAAAGCTCTTGTGTCATCTAATGGGAACCTTAAAGAGTGCAATGAAACCCATAAGCAAAGTAAGGATTGAAAACTCCATGAAAGTTAAATCAGTTTTAACATAAGTAAAACCTTGGTCTAATGCTCAAAGGATCATGAACCGAAGGTATAAAGAAGGATATGGGCATTACACCATATAAAGAAGAGATTTGGAAGTAATGAGTTGAGTTGGAGTGCCACGATAAGTTATAAAAGGCAGATAAAAAGAAGAATAAGAGAAAATCTCTAATTTGGAGAAGCAAATATGATTTAAAGCCCAAAGCTCTCATGCCACCTAATTGGAACCCTAAAGAGTGCGATGAAACCCATAAGCAAAGCAAGTAAAACCTTGGCCTAATGCTCAAAGGATCATGAACTAAAGGTATAAAGAAGGATATTGGCATTACACCCTATAAATAAGAGATTTGGGAGTGATGAGTTGAGTTGGAATGTCATGATAAGTTATAAAAGGCAGCTAAGAAGAAGAATAAGAGAAAAACTCATATTTTGAGTAGCAAATATGATTTAAAGCCCAAAGCTCTTATACCACTTAATGTGAACCCTAAAGGGCACAATGGCAGCCATAATGAAACCCACAAGAAAAACAAGGAATTGCCTGTATCCTTTTCTATACCTTTTGTTCATGATCATTTGAGCATTAGGTCTAGGTTTATACATTAAATTCCTGTTCCCTTGAACATTAGGTCTAAGTTTACACCTTAAGTTCCTATTCCTTTGAGCTTTGGGCCAAGGTTTTAATTTTGTTAAACTTGATTTAATGTTCATCAATTTTTCAATTCCTTGTTTTACTTATAGGTTTCATTATACACTTTTTCGGTTTCACTGTGCCCTTTGGGGTTCACATTAAGTGATATGAGAGCTTTGGACCTTATATTAGATTTGCTTATCCAAATTGGAGTTTTTGTCTTTTTCTTCTTCTTAGTTGCCTTTTATAACTTTTTTGTAGCATTCCAACTTAACTCATCACTCTCAAATCTCTTCTTTATAAAGTGTAATACCCATATCCTTCTTTATACCTTTCATTCACAATCCTTTGAACATTGGGTCTAGGTTTATACATTAAATTGCTATTCCTTTGAACATTCGGTCTAGGTTTATACCATACGTTTCAGTTCCTTTGAACATTGGGTCAAAATTTAACTTTTACGGGGTTTTCAATTCCTTGTTTTGCTTATGGGTTTCATTGTGCTTTTGTGGGTTTCATTCAACCCTTTGTGGTTGACATTAGGTGGTATGAGAGCTTTGGGCTTTAAATTAGGTTTGCCTTTCCAAATTTCAGTTTTTCTTATGTTGTTTTTGTTAACTTCCTTTTATAACTTTTTGTGGCATTCTAACTTGACTCGTCACTCCCAAATCTCTTCATTAAATTCTTGTTCCTTTGAAAATTGGTTATGGTTTATACCTTAAGTTTCTATTCCTTTGAGCATCAAGCTAAGGTTTTACCTTTGTTAAACCTGATTTAACTTTCATAGGGTTTTCAATTTGTTGTTTTGCTTGTGGGTTTCATTGCACACTTTATGGGTTTCATTGCACTAGTTGGGGTTCATATTGGGTGGATAAGAGCTTTGCGCTTTAAATCAGATTTGCTTATCTAAATTTGAGTTTTTCACTTGTTCTTCTTCTTAGGTGCCTTTTATAACTTTTTGTGGCATTCCAACTCTATTCATCACTTTTAATCTTTATAAATCATAATGCCTATATCCTTTATTATACATTTGGTTCATGACCGTTTGAGCATTAAGTTTAGGTTTATACATTAAATTCCTATTCCTTTGAACATTGGGTTCACTTTAAGTTCATGTTCCTTTAAGCATTGGGCCAAGGTTTTACTTATGTTAAACCTGATTTAACTTCTATAGAGTTTTCAATTCCTTGTCTTGGTTGTGGGTTTAATTGCACTCTTTGGGGTTCACATTAGGTGGTATGAGCACTTTGGGCTTGAAATCAAATTTATTTATCTAAATTTGAGTTTTACTCTTATTCTTCTTCTTAGCTTCCTTTTATAACTTTTTGTTGCATTTCAACTCGACTCATCACTGCCATATCACCTCTTTGTAGTGTTTAATTCCCATATCCTTCATTATTCCTTTGGTTCATGAGCCTTTGAGCATTATGTCTAGGTTTATACCTTAAGTTCTTTTTCCTTCGAGCATTGGGCAAAGGTTTTAATTTTGTTAAAACTTACATAACTTTCATGGGGTTTTTAATTCCTTATTTTGTTTGTGTGTTTCATTGTGCTCTTTATGGATTTCATTATGCCCTTTGGGGTTTAAATTAGGTGGTGTGAGTGCTTTGGGCTTTAAATTAGATTTGCTTATCCAAATTTGATTTTTCCTTTAGTTCCTCTTCTTAGATGCCTTTTATAATATTTTGTGGCATTCTAACTTAACTCATTACTCTCAAATCTCTTCTTTGTAGAGTGTAATGCCCATATCTTTTTTTATATCTTTTGGTCACATTCCTTTGAGAGTTGGGTCAAGGTTTATACCTTATGTTCCAGTTTCATTAAACATTAGGTCAAGGTTGTTAAACCTTATTTAACTTTCATGGGGTTTTCAATTTCTTATTTTGCTTATGGGTTTCATTGCGCTCTTTGTAGGTTTCATTGCACCATTTGGGGTTCACATTAGGTAGTATTAGAGTTTCGACTTTAAATCAGATTTGTTTCTCTAAATTTGAGTTTTTCTCCAATTCTTCTTCTTAATTGCCTTTTATAACTTTTTGTGGCATTCCAACTCGACTTATCACACTGAAATCTCTTTTTTATGGAGTGTGGTGCTCATCTTCTTCTTTATACCATTAGCTCATGTTTCTTTGAACATTGGGTGTTGGTTTACACCTTAAGTTCCTATTCCTTTGAACATAAGGTCAAGATTTTACATTTGTTAAATCTAATTTAACTTTTATAGGGTTTTCAATTCCTTATTTTGCTTATGGGTTTCATTGTGCTCTTTATAGATTTCATTGTGTCCTTTGGGGTTCACATTAAGTGGTATGAGAGCTGTGGGCTTTAAATCAGGCTTGCTTTCTGAAATTTAAGTTTTTCTCATTCTTTTTCTTAGCTACCTTTTATAACTTTTTACGGCATTCCAACTCGATTTATTACTCCCAAGTCTCTTCTTTATAAATTATAATGCCCATATCCTTCTTGATACCTTTGCTTCAAGATCCTTTAAGCATTGGGTCTAGGTTTATGCATCAAATTCTTGTTCCTTTGAACATTATGTCTAGGTTTATACTGTAAGTTCTTGTTCCTTTAAGTATTAGGCCAAGGTTTTACTTTTACTAAACCTGATATAACTTTCATGGGATTTTTAATTCACTCTTTTACTTATAGGTTTCATTTTGCTCTTTGGGGTTCACATAAGGTGGTATGAGAGCTTTTGGCATTAAATCAGATTTGCTTATCAAAATTTAAGTTTCTCTTCTTCTTCTTCTTCTTCTTCTTCTTAGCTTCCTCTTATAACTTTTTGTGGCATTCCAACTCAACTCATCACTATCCAATCTCTTCCTTATGTTGTGTAATGCCCATATCCTTCTTTATACTTTTGGTTCATGATTTCTATTCCCTTTAACATTAGGTCTAGGTTTATATCTTAAATTCCTGTCCTTTGAGCATTGGGCTAAGTTTTTAATTTTCTTATACCTTAGTTAACTTTCATGGGGTTTTCAATTCCTTATTTTCTTATGGGTTTCATTACACTCTTTGTGGGTTTCATTGCACCCTTTAGGGTTCACATTAGGTGGTATGAGAGCTTTAGGCTTTAAATTAGATTTTCTTATACAAATTTGAGTTTTTCTCTTGTTCTTTTTCTTCGCTGCCTTTTATAGCATTTCGTGGCATTCCAACTCGACTCATCACTACCAAATCTCTTCTTTATAGTGTATAATGCTTGTATCCTTCCTTATACCTTTGGTTTGTGATCCTTTAAGCATTAGGTCTAGGTTTATATATTAGATTCCCGTTCCTTTTAGCATTAGGTCTAGGTTTATACTTTAAGTTCCTTTTCCTTTAATCATTGGGCTAAGGTTTTAATTTTGTGAAACCTAATTTATCTTTCATAGGATTTTCAATTCCTTGTTGTTCTTATGGGTTTCATTATGCTCTTTATTGGATTTCATTATGCCCTTTATGGTTCACATTAAGTGGCATGAGAGCTTTGGGCTTGAAAGGTCTTAATGAATTTGATCCACTTGGCATGTCTTTTGTTTAACTTTCCTTGTCCTTTCAAGTGTTTTAAGGATTCATGGTTAGTATAGATGACAAACTCCTTGGGCTAAAGGTAATGTTGCCTTGTCTCTAAAGCCTGTACCAATGCATGTATCTTTTTATCATAATAGGATAATTAAGAATTGTTCCACTTAGCTTTTTACTAAAGTAGGCAATTGGGTGCATTTCATGCATTAAAATTGCTCCAATGCCAATACCTAAAGCATCATACTCAATCTTAAAAGTTTTTGCAAAGTCAGGTAAAGCAAGTAATGGTGCAGAACTTAATTTTTCCTTAATGTAATTAAAAGTCTTATTTTGATCACTACCCCACTTAAAACTCATGTTCTTTTTGATAACCTCAATTAGTGGTGCAAAAATGGTGCTAAAGTCTATAAGAAAGCATTTATAGAAACCACGAAAGCTACGCATATCACTAATTGACTTAGGTGTAGGCCAATCACGAATTACTCTAACTTTTTCCTTATCAACCTCAATAGCCAAGAAATGTGATCTAATTAATACAAAAGGAATAATTCTTGAAGTTAGCATACAATTTCTCAGAACATAAAATAATTCAAATAAAACACAAATGATCATGATGTTGTTCTAGGCTTTTACTATATACTAAAATATTATTAAAATATATAACTACAAATTTACCATTGAATGGACACAAAACATGATTATTAATTGCATAAAAGTGCTTGGTGTATTAATGAGAACAAATGGCATAACATGTCATTCATACAACCAACACTTAGTTTTGAAAGTTATTTTCCACTCATCTCCCTCTCTCATCCTAATTTTGTGATATCCACTTTTCAAATCAATTTTAAGAAAAACACATGAACAATGCAATTTTACTTCTGATATTTGGACAAGAGCTAGAGTTAATTACTTTATTATTAAACATGAAAATTTAGCTATTGTTTTATGTATTTAAAAGTTTGAAAGTGATTTAACAAATCAAAAGTTTATGTTGAGAATCAAATATAAGGCCGCTAAGAATGTCCTTACTAAAAATGTTAAAAATTTGCCTCCAAGCAGATGTTTGCTAAATGGCAAGGAATACTCTTTGTATTCAATTTTGAAATTGAGTTTATGAAGAGAAATTCTAATACTTTACTGAATTTCCTAACTCATGAGCTTTTGCAAGGAATGAACCAATGAGTAAAGGACCATTGGTGCAAGGGCCTCAGTCCCCAGCCACGTCAATTAATTCACTAGCTAAAGGAGTAGATAAAAGAAAAGAAGTTGATAAACTTCTAAATGATGCTTATGAGTGTGCTTTGGATAAATCAATTACATATCCTTTAATCACAAAGCATATAGATTCTCTATGTACTATAGAACAAAATTATGCTTAGGTCAGGCCTAATGAGGTTGCAAAATTTTTTCTTAAAAATGATATGTCTCCAACCAACATCAAAGATTACTTGTATTATTAATAGATACTTTATGAGAGAGGGTCGGTCATTTTGAACCCATTAAAAGAGGCTCAGGGAGTAGCTTTGATTATGGCATCAAAGGACGATGAACCAAAGGTATAAAGAAGGATATCAGTATTGCACTTTATCATGAAGAGATTTAGGAGTGATGAGTCATGTTGGAATGAAGAACAAGAGAAGAACTCAAATTTGATTTAAAGCCCAAAGCTACCATACCACCTAATGTGAACCTTAAAGGGCACAATGAAAACCACAAAGAGCACAATGAGACCTATAAGGAAAAAAAGAAATTGAAAAACCCATGAAAGTTAAATCAGATTTAAAAAAAATAAAATTTTGACCTAATGTTCAAAGGGATAGGAACTTAAGGTATAAACCTACACATAATGTTCAAAGGAACATGAACCAATTGTATAAAGAAGGAAATGGGCACCACACTTTATAAAGAAGAGACTTGGGATTGATGAGTCAAGTTGGAATGCCACAAAAAGTTATAAAGGTAGCTAAAGAAGAAGAAAAAGAGAAAAGCTCAAATTTGGATAAGCAAACCTGATATAAAGCCCAAAGCTCTCATATCACCTAATGTAAAGCCCAAAGGGTGCAATGAAAGCCACAAGTTAAAAAAGGAATTGAAAACCCATGGAAGTTAAATTAAGATTAACCAAAGTAAAACCTTAGCCTAATACTCAAAGGAACAGGAACTTAAGATATAAATCAAGACCTAATGTTCAAAGGAATAGGAATTTAATGTATAAACTTAGACCTAAGGCTCAAAGGATCATGAATGAAAGGTATAAAGAAGGATATGGGCATTGCACTATATAATGAAGAGATTTAGGAGTGATCAGTCAAGTTAGAAGGCCATAAAAAGTTATAAAAGGTAGTGAAGAAGAAGAACAAGAGAAAAACTCAAATTTGATTTAAAGCCCAAAGCTCTCATACCACCTAATGTGAACCCTAAAGGGCACAATGAAAACCATAAAGAGCATAATGAGACCCATAAGCAAAAAAAGGAAATTGAAAAACCCATGAAAGTTAAATCAAATTTAACAAAAATAAAATCTTGACCTAATGTTTAAAGGAATAAGAACTTAAGATATAAACCTACACCTAATGTTCAAAGGAACATGAACCAATGGTATAAAGAAGGAAATAGGCACCACACTCCATAAAGAAGAGATTTGGGAGTGATGAGTCAAGTTGGAATGCCATAAAAAGTTATAAAGGCAACTAAAGAAGAAGAACAAGAGAAAGACTCAAATTTGGATAAGTAAACCTGATATAAAGCCTAAAGCTCTCATATCACTTAATGAAAGCCACAAGTAAAAAAAGGAATTGAAAACCCATGAAAGTTAAATCAAGATTGACAAAAGTAAAACCTTAGCCCAATGCTTAAAGCAATAGGAACTTAAGATATAAACCAAGACCTAATGTTCAAAGGAATAGGAATTTAATGTATAAACTTAGACCTAATGCTCAAAGGATCATGAACCAAAGGTATAAAGAAGGATATGGGCATTGCACTCGAGAAAGAAGAGATTTAGGAGTGATTAGTCAAGTTAGAAGGCCATAAAAAGTTATGAAAGGTAGTTAAGAAGAAGAATAAGAGAAAAACTTAAAATTGATTTAAAGGCCAAAGCCCTCATACCACCTAATGTGAACCCTACCCAAAAGGGCTTAATGAAACCCATAAGCAAAAAGAGGAACTGAAAAGCTCATGAAAGTTCAATTAGGTTTAACAAAAGTAAAATCTTGACGCAATGTTCAATGAAACTAGGAACTAAGGTATAAACCTACACCTAATGTTCAAAGGAACATGAACTAATGGTATAAAGAAGGAGATGGGCACCATACTCCATAAAGAAGGGATTTTAGAGTGATGAGTCAAGTTGGAATGCCACAAAAAGCTATAAAAGGCAGCTAAGAAGAAGAACAAGTGAAAAACTCAAATTTGAGAAGCAAATCTGATTTAAGGCCCAAAAGTCTCATACCATATAATATGAACCCTAAAGGATGCAATGACACCCACAAAGAGCATAATGAAACCCACTAGCAAAATAAGGAATTGAAAATGCCATGAAAGTTAAATTAAGTTTTGACAAAAGTAAAACCTTGGCCTAATGCTTAAAGGAACAGAAACTTAAGGTATAAACCTAGACCCAATGTTAAAAGGAATAGGAATTTAATATATGAACCTAGACCTAATGCACAAAGGTTCTTGAACCAAACAAATAAAGAAGAATATGGGCATTACACTGTATGAAGAAAAGATTTGACAGTGATGAGTCGAGTTGGAATGCACAAAAAGTTATAAAAGGCAGCTAAGAAAAAGAACAAGAGAAAAACACAAATTTGGAGAAGCAAATTTGATTTAAATCCTAAAGCTCTCATACCATCTAATGTGAACCATAAAGGGCTCAATGACACCCACAAAGAATGCAATAAAACCCACATGCAAAACAAGAAATTGAAAAGTCCGTGAAAGTTAAATCAGGATTAACAAAAGTAAATCCTTGGCCTAATGATCACCAAAATAGGAACTTAAGATATAAACCAAGACCCAATGTTCAAAGGAATAGGAATTTAATGTATAAGTCTAAACCTAATGCTCAAAGGATTATGAACCAAAGGTATAAAGAAGGATATGAGTATTAGACTCCATAAATAAGAGATTTGGGGTGATGAGTTAAGTTGGAATGCCACAAAAAGTTATAAAGGCAGCTAAGAAAAAGAATAAGAGAAAAACCCAAGTTTTGATAAGCAAACTTGATTTAAGGCCTAAAGCTCTCATACCACCTAATGTGAACCCCAAAGGGCGCAATGAAACCCATAAAGAGTGTGATGAAACCCATAAGTGAAAAAAAGGAATTTAAAACCCCATGAAAATTTAAAGGTTTAACAGAAGTAAAACCTTAAACCTTGAAGCAATGTTCAAAGGAATTGAAACTTAAGGTTTAAACATACACCCAATCCTTAAAGGAACATGATCTAATGATGAGAACCTTATAAATAATAGGTGGAAGGCTTTGGAGGATGCAAGAAGTCCATTGTACATTCTATAAGGCTCAATAATATGAGCTAAAGCCAAAAAGATGAAAGAATCACTAAATGGGCTTATTGAGGACATTCAAGCCAACCTATCTATAAATGGTGTGAATTCAAGCTTGGAAGAGTGTTAAGGCCTTATTAATATAATTGGAGTACTTAATGGCCTAGGACTAAGTAATAGTATTCACTTATAAATAGTAGTTTATCCTAAATAAGTGATTGTATAAAATTGAGTTTTCTATGTTGGAATTTGACCTAGATCGAAATTCCTTTTAAATAAGGATTTGCCCTAAATAAGAATTTATACCTCTTTAGGATTACTATATTAACCTATAAATAAGGACCTCCTTGTAAGCTCTAGAAAATCACACAACTTTAAGAGAAATAAAAAGCAAGGGTTTTCTCCTTTAGTTCTTTTAAGAACTAGCAAACTTGTTAAGAGGTATCTCTTCTTGTGGCATTCAACTTGACTTATCAATCTCACTTCCTTTCTTTTCTAATGTGTGCCATCCATATCCTTCTCAAATACCTTAGGTTTGTGTTATTATAGTCTAATTTACCTTTCCTTGATATTCTTTGAGTCCTTGTATGCATTGGATTCCTAAGCCACGCCTTCTAGGGGTTTCCCATATTAACTAATGGTATAAAAAGGCGATGGGCACCACATTACATAAAGAAGAGATTTGGGAGTGAAGAGTCAAGTTGGAATGCCACAAAATGTTGTAAAAGGCAGCAATGAAGAACAAGAGAAAAATTCAAATTTGGACACCTAATGTGAACCCTAAAGGGTGCAATGACACCCACAAAGAGTGCAATAAAACCCACAAGCAAAATAACAAATTGAAAACCCCACAAAAGTTAAATTAGGTTTAACAAAAGTAAAACTTTTACCCAATGTTCAATGGAATAGAAAATCAAGGTGTGAACTTAGAAAAAAGGAACCAAAATTTAATGTATAAACCTAGACCCAAAGCTCAAATAATCATGAACCAAAAATTTAAAGAAGGATATGGGTATTACACTCTATAAAAAAGAGATTTGGGAGTGATGAGTCAAGTTGGAATGCCGTAAAAAGTTATAAAAGGCAGTTAAGAAAAATAGCTAGTGAAAAACTTAGATTTGGATAAGCAAACCTGATTTAAAGCCTAAAGCCCTTATACTACCTAATGTGAACCCTAAAGGGTGCAATGAAACCCACAAGCAATCAAAATGTATTGAAAACCCCATGAAAATTGAATCAGGTTTAAAGAGAGTAAAACCTTGGCACAATGTTCAAAGGAATTGGAACTTAAGGTATAAATCTACACTTAATGTTTAAAGGAACATAAACCAATGGTATAAAGAACAAGATGAGCACCGCAGTCCATAAAGGAGAGATTTGGGAGTGAAGAGTCAAGTTGGAATGCCATAAAAAGTTATAAAAGGTAGCTAAGAAGATGAACAAGAGAAAACTCAAATTTGAATAAGCAAATCTAATTTAAATCGTAAAGCTCTCATACCACCTAAAGCTCTCAAATCTCCTCTTTTCTCTTTTTTCAATCTCTCTTTTCTATTCACTCTCATTTTTAATCCTTAATTGATCCTTATAAGCTTTTTAAGGTGATAATGGTACAAGAGTGACAGGTTTTTCATTCATTACAAGGGAATATTGATTCTTGAAGCCATTATGCATAACTCTCTTGTCAAACTGTCATAGCCTTCTTAATAGAATATAGCCTACATGTATAGGTATAAGATCACATAAAACTTCATCAAGGTACCTTTTGATAGAAAATGACATAAGCACTTGCTTATTTACCTTGACTTCACCACTCTTATTGAACCATTGAAGCTTAAGTGGCTTGAAATGCTTCATAGTAGATAAATTTAGTTTTTCAACCATAGTTGTGTTAGCAACATTAGTGCAACTCCCACCATAAATAATCATGCTACATACTTTATTTTTGATAAGACACCTTGTATGAAAGATGTTATCTTTTTGCATCTCGTTTTCTTCCTTCATTAGCGCATTCAATGCTCCCTTTATGACAAGAGCTACTCCATTAATCGAATACTCCTCCCCATCACTTTTACCCATTGATGATGGTAAAAAATCATCATTTGATTCACTTGTAATTTTAACATCACCGTTACCTCTCAAGATCATTGCATGCTTATTTGGACATCAAGATGTAATGTGATGCCCGCCCAAATAATTAAAACATTTAACATCTCTTTTTCTACTTGATTGGGGGTTAAAATTACCTACCTCCTTGTTAAAACCCACATTTTTGCACTTGGATAGCTTCACTTTGGGCTTGTAATTAGCCTTTTTGTCCCTTTTACTCTAATTTTTCTTTCAACTTTCGTTACCATGTGCACCATGTCTTCAAATTCCACATAGTGTTGCAATTTAACTGTGTTAGCTATGTCTTTACTTAGCCTTTTCCAAAATTAAGCCTTGGTTGCCTTTCTATCTTCTTTTACTTTCACCTCAATCATAACAATCTCTATCTCCTTATGGTAGTCCTCCATACTTTTGGTACCCTAATTGAGCCCTTGCAACCTTTTGTACAACTCACTATAATAGTGATTAAGGATAAACCTCCTCTTCATGAGAGCCTTGATCTCCTCCCATGTGTTAATAGGCTGCTTATAGTTCCTTTTCCTAATCAAAACAAGTTGATCACACCAAATAATAGTATAATTAGTAAATTTAATGACAACAAGCTTTGCCTTTTTCTATTTGGAATAGTTATGGTAGTCAAAAACCAATTTAACCTTTTTCTACCATTTTAGGTACATATCCAAATCTTCCTTACCTTGGAATAGAGGAATTGTCATTTTAATAGTGCCCAAATCATGGTCATAGGTGCCTTACCCCCCAAAATCTCTCTGATCCCTTCTATTGTTGGCAATTCTAACCATAATAGTTCAATTGTCAAATTCATCATCTTTTACCTCATCTTTATGGTCATAGGCATGTCTCAATTGCCTTCATGCTTTAGGAGCTTCATATTCCCCATGCCTCTTTTGCAACTTTGCTATTGTATTTAACTTGCTCCTATATCCTCTCCTTTATATCATCAAATTTGGTATTCATGCACTTAAATTATTATTGCATAGCTTTAATCATAAAGGACACATCACTAACTCCCTCCTAAGCTACACCTTTGTCTATGGAAGTCATAGTATTACTTCTGCACAAAATAATTAGGATACCTCATAAAAAACTTCCTCACATGTTTCACTTAAAAGAAAATGTGTCACACTCCCTCTTGTTTACACTTTTTATGGCCTTTTCTTAATATGAATTTGCACTCTTGCTACCATTTTAAATAACTAAATAAACTAAATCAAGAGAATTAATTTTGAACAAGATAAGATAAATGGCGTAAAATTGCATAAATTGGAGAATAAGGAGTCAAAAAAAAAAACTAAAAAGAATATCAAGGCAAACAAATTTAATGAACTAAACTCGTAAAAATCTAGATAGGGGTTAAACCTAAAGGATAAACTTAGATGACATAACTAGAAAATAGATGGCAAAATTGGAGTTGAGTAAGAAAACTATATTATTATTACAGTCAATATGACCAAATTTTTTAACTTTTTATCAATAACTGGAACTTGATGCCTTTTTTTTTTTTCTTTTGCTCAACACAAAATAACAATAAAATATTTTGAGATAGCAATTGGAATTGAAATTAGCACATTTTTTATAGTTATGATCTTAAACAAATGTGCAAAGTAAGAAGGGTTGCAAATGGATAGATTGGTGAATTTGAATGGTAATGTGCTTAATAGGCAAACTAACAAAAATAAATAAATCAAAAGGTAGTGAATTAAGGAATTAGTTAATCTAACCTGATTTAGAGTTAGGCTTTAATGCCATTTAATGCGGAAAACCCCAAAAAACATAACTTAGAGACCCAATGCACACAAGGAATCAAAGAATATCAAAGAAAGCTAAATCAAGCTATAATAACACAAACCTTAAACCCAGCATTCAAAGGAACATGAACCTAGGGTCTCCAGAAAAGAAAAGAATTAGGAGTGATAAGCTGAGTTGAACGTCACAAGAAGAGGTCCTTCTTAATAAGTTCTTTAGTTCTCATAAGAACTGTAAGAGAAAACCTTTTCTTTTTATTTCATTCAAAATTATTTGATGTTCCAAAGCATACAAGGAGGTGCTTATTTATAAGCTAAGATAGCAATCCTAAAAGGCGTAAAACTCACATAAAACTCACTTTTATACAATCACTTATTTAGGTTAAACTACTATTTAGGAGTGAATGCTATTACTTAGTCCTGACCCATTAAGTACTCCAATCATATTAATAAGGCCTTAACTCTCTTTTAAACTTAAATTTGCACCATTTGTAGCTAGGTTAGCCTTAATGTCATTAATAGGCCCATTTAGTGCTTCTTTCATCTTTTTGGCTCTAGCTCATTTTATTAGGCCTTTTAGAATGTACAATGGACCTCTTGCATCCTTTGAAGCCTTCCACCCATCATCCTTAAGGTTCTCATCAATCACACTTTATAAAGAAGAGATTTGGGAGTGATGAGTCAAGTAGGAATGCCATAAAAATTTATAAAAGGTAGATAAGAAAAAAAAGAAGAGAAAATCAAATTTAGATAAGCAAACCTAATGTGAACTCTAAAGATTGCAACGAAACCCCCATGGAACTCAATGAAGACAACAAGCAAAACAAGGAATTGAAAAACCCCTGAAAGTTAATGAAGTTTAACAAAAGTAAAACCTTGAACCCAATGGTGGAAGTAATAGGAATCTAAGGAATAAACCTAGACCCATCATTTAATGGAATATAAACCAAAGGAATAATGAAGGTTATCGACACCCCACTTAATAAAGAAGGGATTTAAGAGTGATGAGTTAAGGTGGAATGCCACAAATAGTTATCAAAGGATGCTAAGAAGAAGAATAAGAGAAAAACTCAAATTTAGATCAGCAAATCTAATTTGAAGCCCAAAGCTGTCATATAGCCTAATGTGAACTCCAAAAAATGCAATGAAACCCATAAGAATGTAATGAAACCTACAAGCCAAACAAGGAATTGAAAAACTCATGAAATTAAAATTAGGTTTAACAAAAATAAAACCTTGGCACAATGCTCAAAGGGACAG
This sequence comes from Bruguiera hainesii, assembly GCA_023213295.1. Taxonomy (NCBI): domain Eukaryota; kingdom Viridiplantae; phylum Streptophyta; class Magnoliopsida; order Malpighiales; family Rhizophoraceae; genus Bruguiera; species Bruguiera hainesii. The sequence goes on from JAHOYR010000016.1 coordinate 4,360,546, forward strand.
ATGTGTAAGATATAAACCTAGACCTAATGTTCAAAGGAATAGGAATTTAATTTATAAATCTAGACCCAATGCTCAAAGGATCATGAACCAAAGGTATAAACAAGGATATGGGCATTACGCTTTATAAATAAGAGATTTGGGACTCATAAGTCAAGCTGTAATGCCACAAAAGGTTATAAAAGGCAACTAAGAAGAAGAACAAGAGAAATACTCAAATTTGGCTAAGCAAATTTGATTTAAAGGCCTAAGCTCTAATACCACCTAATGTGAACCCCAAAAGGTGCAATAAACACCACAAAGAGCACAATGAAATAGACAAGCAAAATGAGGAATTGAAAACCCCTAAAAGTTAAATTAGGTTTGACAAAAGTAAGACCTTGGCCCATTGCTCAAAGGAATAGGAGCATAAGGTATAAACCTAAATCCAATGTTCAAAGGAATAGGAATATAATGTATAAACCTAGACCTAATGCTCAAAGGATCATGAACTAAAAGTATAAAGAAGGATATAGGCATTATGCTATATAAAGAAGAGATTTGGGAATCATGAGTTAAGTTGGAATGCCACAAAAGGTTATAAAAGGTAGTAAGAAGAACAAGAGAAAAAAATCAAATTTAGATAAGTAAATCTAATTTAAAGTCCAAAGCTTTCATACCACCTAATGTGAACTTGAAAGAGTGCAATAAAGCCCACAAGCAAAATAGTGAATTCAAAACCCATGAAAGTCAAAGTAGGTTTTATGAAAAAAAATCTTCACTTATTATTCAAAGGAACTGGAACTTAAGGCATAGAACTAAACCTAATGTTCAAGTTAAAAAAAAAAATCTAAGGAATAAATCTAAACCTTATGTTCAAAAGAGCATGAACCAAAGGTATAATGAAGGATATGAGCATTACATGCTGTGAAGAATTTATTTGGAAGTGATGAGTTGAGATGGAATGCCACAAAAAAGTTATAAAAGGAAGCTAAAGAGATGAATAAGAGAAAAACTCAAATTAGATAAGAAAATCTGATTTAAACACCAAAGCTCTCATACCACCTAATGTGAACCCAAAGAGTGCAATGAAACCCACAAGTAAAACAAGGAATTGAAAATCCCATGAAAGTCAAATTAGGTTTAACAAAAGTAAAACCTTGGCCTAATGCTCAAAGGAATTGGAACTTAAGGTATAAACCTAAACCCAATGTTCAAAGGAACAAAAATCTAATGTATAAACCTAGACCCAATGCTTAAAGGATCATGAACAAAAGGTATAAAGAAGGATATGTGCACCACACTCCAAGAATAAGAGATTTGGGAATGATAAGTCAAGTTCAAATGCCACAAAAAGTTATAAAAGGTAGCTAAGAAGAAGGACAAGAGAAAAACTCAAATTTAGATAAACAAATCTAATTTAAAGCCTAAAGCTCTCATATCACCTAATGTGAACCCAAAAGAGTGCAATGAAACCCATAAGCAGAACAAGGAATTCAAAACCCTATGAAAGTTATATCTTTTTTAATGAAAGAAAAACCACATACATGTTAATATATTAGTCTAAACAATTTATTAGAGAATTTTCCCCTTCTTATAAAGGGTGATTTGCCCATCTTATCAGATGAAAAAGATTCACAAATTTGATATGATTCATAATCATATAAACACAAGTAAGCATCTTTATGTAACTTAGTGATTTTTGTTTCATTGATATGACTCAATAAAAAATGTCATATAAAGGGTAATGACATGATTATTAAAATTAGGTTTCTTGTCATACACTATTGAGGAAAAACTTTTATTTAAAGGTTTACCTCTCATAAGTTTCCTTCTCTTTTAGGATGCTAAGAACACCTAGTACTTTCTCTTCAAATGTTACATGCCATTATTGTTTTCCTTTTAATACCTTTAAGCTGAACTTTATTTCTAATGGGCTTATTATTCTAGCTCTTCACTTTTCCTTTGGAATGAATCCATAAAAAGAATATGGGATAGCCTTCCAGAGGATATCCTTATGCAATCATGAGTATGGTTAATATCTTGATTAATGAATGCATTTATCATATGGAAGTTCACCTTAAACTAAGAATAACTCTGAAATATAGACTATGAGATCAAGTTAGCATTTAACTCTTGATCAATGACAAAACTTAATTTGCTTAATTTCTTAAATCAACTATCTTTAAAACATTTTTAGTTCACCAAAGATCTTTTTGTCATATCATAAAAAAAAAATCCTTTTAGATTCTTATACTCTTAATCTTATCATGCACATCATTTAACTCCTTAGTAACTCCTTGACCTAAATTTGAGTTTTTCCTTTGTACTTCTTCTTAACAGCCTTTTATAACTTTTTATGGCTTTCCAACTTGACTCATCACTCCAAAATCTCTTCTTTAAGGAGTATGGTGCCCATCTCCTTATTTATACCATTGATTCATGTTCCTTTGAACATTGGGTGTAGGCTTATATCTTAAGTTCTTATTCCTTTAAACATTAGGTTTACCTTTAAACCTTAAATTCTTGTTACTTTAAACCTTAGGTCAAGGCTTTACTTTTCCTAAACCTAATTTAACTTTTGTGGGATTTTGAAATCCTTGTTTTGCATATGGGTTTCATTACTCTCTTTGGGGTTCACATTAGGTGGAATGAGGGCTATGGGCTTTAAATTAGGTTTGCTTACCCAAATTTGAGTTTTTCCCTTATTCTACTTCTTAGTTTACTTTTATAAATTTTTGTGTCATTCCAACTAGACTCATCACCCCAAAATCTCTTCTTTGTGAAGTGTGGTGCTCATCTCCTTCTTTATACCATCAGTTTATATTGTTTGAACATTAGGTGTAGGTTTATACCATCAGTTCCTGTTCCTTTGAGCATTAGGCTAAAGTGTTACTTTTGTTAAACTTGATTTAATTTGCATGGGGTTTTGAATTCCTTAGTTTGATTGTGAGTTTCATTCTACTCTTTGACGTTCACATTAAGTGGTATGAGAGCTTTAGGCCACAAATCAAAATTTCTTTCTACATTTGACTTTTTATTTTGTTTCTATTCTTAGCTGCCTTTTATAACTTTTTGCGACATTTTAACTTGACTCATCACTCCCAAATCACTTCTTTATAGAGTAGGATGCCCATCTCATTCCTTATACCTTTGGTTCATGTCCTTTTGTACATTGGCTCTAGGTTTTTCCTTGAATTTCTATTCCTTTGAATATTAGGTCAAGCTTTATACCTTATGTTCCTATTCCTTTGAACATTAGGGCATGGTTTTATTTTTGTTAAACCTAATTTAATATTCTTGGGGTTTTCAATTCCTTATTTTACATGTGGGTTTCATTGTGCTCTTTGGGGTTCACATTAGGTGGTATGAGAGCTTTGGGCTTTAAATTAGATTTGCTTATCCAAATTTGAATTTTCCCTTGTTCATCTTCTTAGCTTCCTTTTATAAATTTTATTGGCATTCTAACTCAACCCATCACTCCCAAGCCCCTTCTTTATGGAGTGTGGTGCCCATATCCTTCTTTATACCATTGGTTCATGTTCCTCTTAACATTGGGCGTATGTTTATACCTTAAGTTTTTGTTCCTTTTAACATTAGGTCAAGGTTTTACTTTTATTAAAATTGATTTAATTTTCATGAGGTTTTGAATTCTTTGTTTTGCTTGTGGATTTCATTGTGCTCTTTGGGGTCCATATTAGGTGGTATAAGAGCCTTAAGCTTTAAATCAAATTTGTTTATCCAAATTTGAGTTTTTCTCTTCTTCTTCTTCTTAGCTACCTTTTATAACTTTTTGTGGCATTCCAACTCGACTCATCACTCTCAAATCTCTTCTTTATAAAGTGTTGTACCCATATCCTTCTTTAAACCTTTGGTTCATGTTCCTTTGAACATTGGGTCTAGGTTTATTCTTTAGATTCCTATTCCTTTGAACATTGGGTAAAGGTTTTACTTTTGTTAAATCTGATTTAACTTTCATGGGTTTTCAACATTAGGTGGTATGAGAGCTTTGGGCTTCAAATCAGATTTGTTTATCCAAATTTGAGTCTTTCCCTTGTTCTTCTCCTAAGCTACCTTTTATAACTTTTTTATGGCCTTCCAACTCGACTCATGACTCCTAAATCTCTTCTTTATGGAGTGTAGTGCCCATCTCCTTCTTGATACCATTGGTTCATGTTTGTTTGAACATTAGGTGTATGTTTATACCTTAAGTTCTTATTCCCTTGAACATTGGGTCAAGGTTTTACTTTTGTTAATTCCTTGCTTTGCTTGTGAGTTTCATTGTGCGCTTTGGGGTCTACATTAGGTGGTATGAGAGCTTTAGGCTTTAAATTAGATTTACTTATCCAAATTTGAGTTTTTCACTTTTTCTTCTTCTTAGCTACCTTTTATAACTTTTTATGGCCTTCCAACTTAACTTGTGACTCCCAAATCTCTTCTTCATAGAGTGTGGTGCCCATAACATTCTTTATACCATTGGTTCAAGTTGCTTTAAACATTGGATGTAGGTTTGTACATTAAGTTTCTGATCCTTTGAACATTGGGTTAGGGTTTTACATTTATTAAACCTAATTTAACTTTCATGGGGTTTTGAATTCCTTGTTTTCTTGTGGGTTTAATTGCTCTCTTTGGGGTTCATATTAGGGGTTATGAGAGCTTTGGGCTTTAAATCAGATTTGCTTGTATAAATTTGAGTTATTCTCTTGTTCTTCTTTTTAGCTTCCTTTCATAACTTCTTATGACATTCTAACTTGACTCATCACTCCCAAATCTCTTCTTTATAGAGTGCAGTGCCCATATCTTTCTTTATACCTTTGGTTGATGTTCCTTTGAACATTTGGTCTAGGTTTATTCTTTAGATTCCTCTTCTTTTGAACATTGGGTCAAGGTTTTAATTTTGTTAAATTTGATTTAACTTTCATAGGGTTTTCAATTTCTTGTTTTGCATGCAGGTTTCATTGCACTCTTTGGGGTTCACATAAGGTGGTACAAGACCTTTGGGCTTTAAATCAAATTTGCTCATCCAAATTTTAGTTTTTTTTGTTGTTCTTCTTCTTAGCTACCTTTTATAACTTTTTATGGCCCTCTAACTCAACCCATGACTCCTAAATCTCTTTGTCATCAAATGTGGTGCCCATAGCATTCTTTATACCATTGGTTCAGGTTTCTTTGAACATTGGTTATAGGTTTGTACATTAAGTTTCTTTTCCTTTTAACATTAGGTCAAGGTTTTACATTTATTAACCTAATTTGCTTATGGGTTTCATTACACTCTCTAGGGGTTCACATTATGATGAGAAGCTTAGAGATGATGTGTGGAAGGTTTTGGAGGATGCAAGAGATCCATTAAACATTCCAGAAGGTCTAATAACACAAGCTAGGGCCAAAAAGATGAAAGAAGCACTACATGGGCTGATTGTGGACATTCAGGCCAACCAAGCTACAAATGGTGTGAATTCAAGTTTAAAAGAAATTCAAGGCACTATTAATTGGAGTACTTAATTTGGCAGGACTAAGTAATAGCATTCACTCCTAAATAGGAGTTTATCCTAAATAAGTGATTGTTATAGAAGTGAATTTTTTTTTTTTGTATAAGAATTTTTCCGAAATAGGAGTTTGTCCTAAATAAGAATTTGTCCTAAATAGGAATTTATACCTCTTTAGGATTGTTAACTTAGCTTATAGATAGGCACCTTATTGTAAGCTCAAAAATATCAGACAACTTTGAGAGAAATAAAAATTAAGGGTTTTTCTCCTTCAATTCTTTTGAGAACTAAAGAACTTATCAATAAGTATCTCTTATTGTGGCACTTAACTCAACTTATCCCTCCCTATTCTTTTCTTTTCTAGAGTGTGACATCCGTATCCTTCTCAAATACCTTAGGTTCAGGTTCCATTAAATGTTAGGTCTAGGGTTTGTGTTATTAAAGTTTGATTTAGATTTCTTGGATATTCTTTGATTCCTTAAGTGTGTTGGGTCCCTAAGCCACATCTTTTGGAGTTTTCTGCATCACAGTAGGTGGCATGAGAGACTGGGGCTTCAAATTAAATTTGCTTATCCAAATTTGAGTGTTTCCCCTATTCTTCTTCTTAGCTGCATTTTATAACTTTTTATGGCAATTGAACTCAACTCATCACCCCTAAATCTCTTCTTTATCAAGTGTGGTGCCTATCTCCTTCTTTATAGCATCAGTTCATGTTCCTTTGAACATTAGGTGTAGGTTTATACCTTAAGTTCATGTTCCTATGAACATTGGGTCAATGTTTTACTTTTGTTAAACCTGATTTAACTTTCATGGGGTTTTAAATTCCTTGTTTTGCATGTGGGTTTCATTGCTCTCTTTGGGGTTCACATTAGGTGGTATGAGGGCTGTGGGATTTAAATCAAATTCACTTATACAAATTTAAGATTTTTGGCTATTCTTCTACTTAGCTTTCTTTTATAACTTTTTGTGGCATTTGAACTCAACTCATCACTCCTAAATCTCCTCTTTATGGAGTGTAGTGCCCATCTCTTTCTTTATACCATTGGTTCATGTTCCTTTGAACATTAGGTGTAGGTTTATACCATAAGTTCCTATTCCCTTGTACATTGATTTAACTTTCATAAGACTTTCAATTCCTTGCTTTGCTTGTGGATTTCATTGCTTTCTTTGGGGTTCACATTAGGTGGAACAAGAGCTTAGGGCATTAAATCATATTTGATTATCCAAATTTGAATTTTTCCCTTATTCTTCTTCTTAGATGCCTTTTATAACCTCTTGTAGCATTCCAACATGACTTATCACTCCTAAATCTCTTTTTTATGGAGTGTGGTGCCCATATCCTTCTTTATACCTTTCGTTCGTGATCCTTTGATTGTTGTGTTTAGGTTTATACATTAGATTCTCATTCCTTTAAACACTAGGTCTACATTTATATCTTAAATTTATGTTCCTTTGAGTATTAAGCCGAGGTTTTAGTTTTGTTAATCTTGATTTAACTTTCATAGGGAGTTAAATTCCTTACTTTGCTTGTGGATTTCATTGTGCTATTTGGGGTTGAGATTCGGGTGGTATGAGAGCATTGCGCTTTAAATTAGATTTGCTTATCCAAATTTGACTTTTTATTTTTTTCTTCTTCTTAGCTAGCTCTTATAACTTTTTGTGGAATTCCAACTAGACTCATCACTCTCAAATCTCTACTTTATGGATAGTGGTGCCCACATCCTTCTTTATACCTTTGGTTCATGTTCCATTTTACATTAGATTTAGGTTTATACCTTAAATTCCTATTCCTTTCAACATTGAGCATATGTTTATACCTTAAATTCATGTTCCTTTGAACATTAGGTCAAGGTTTTACTTTTGTGAAACCTAATTTAACTTTTATGGGTGTTTGATCGCTTGTTTTGCTTGGGGGTTTCATTGCACTTTTTGGCAACCACATTAGGTGTTATAAGAGCTTTGGGCTTCAAATCAGATTTGCTTGTTTAAATTTGAGTTTCTTCTCTTGTTCTTCTTCTTAGCCACCTTTTATAACTTTTTGTTGGGACTAAGTTTATAAATTAGTTTCCTGTGGCTTTGAACATTGGGTCTAAGTTTATACCTTATGTTCCTATTCCTTCAAGCATTAGGCCAATGTTTTATGTTTGCTACACCTGATTTAACATTCATAAGGTTTTGAATTCATTGTTTTGCACCATTATGCTCTTTGCAGTTCATATTAGGTGATTTGAGAGCTTTAAGCTTTAAATCAGATTTTCTTTTCTAAATTTGACTTTTCTCTTGTTCTTCTTCTTTGTTGTCTTTCATAACATTTTGTGGCATTACATCTCAACTCATCACTCCTAAATCTCTTTTTTATGGAGTTTGGTGCCCATATCCTTCTTTATACCATTGGTTGAAGCTGCTTTGAACATTAGGTATAGTTTATACCTTAAGTTTCTGTTCATTTGAATATTAGGTCAAGGTTTTAGTTTTGTTAAACTTGATTTAACTTTTATGGGATTCTAAATTCCTTATTTTACTTATGGGTTTCATTACTCCCTTTGGGGTTTGCAAAAGGTGGTATGAGAGCCTTGAGCTTTAAATCAGATTCACTTATCCAAATTTGAGTTTTTCCCTTATTATTCTTCTTAGCTGCTTTTCATAACTTTTTGTAGCTTTCCAACTTGACTCATCACTCCCAAATTTCTTCTTTATGGAGTATGGTGCCCATCTCCTTATTTATATTGTTAGGTCATGTTCTTTCAAACATTGGGTATAGGTTTATAACTTAAGTGCATGTTCCTTTAAACATTAGGCCAAGACTTTACTTTTGTTGTTCCTGATTTAATTTTCTTGGAGTTTTGAATTCCTTATTTTGCATATGGGTTTCATTGCTCTCTTTGTGGTTCATAATAGGTGGTATAAGGGCTTTGGGTTTTAAATAAGATTTGACTATCCAAATTTGAGTTTTCCCTTATTTTTCTTTTTGGCTTCCTTTTATAACTTTTTGTGGTATTCCAACTTGACTCATGACTCCCAAATCTCTTATTTATAGAGTATGGTGTCCATCACCTTCCTTATACCATTGGTTCAAGTTCCTTTGAACATTGGGTGTAGATTTATACCTTATATTCCAGTTCCCTTGAACATTGGGTCAAGGTTATATTTTTGTTAAACATGGTTTGATGTCTAAGGGTTTTTAATTCCTTGTTTTACTTGTCAGTTTCCTTACTCTCTTTGGGGTTCACATTAGGTGGTAAGAGGGCTTTGGGCTTTAAATCAAATTTGCTTATCTAAATTTGGGTTTTTCTCTTGTTCTTATTCTTATTTGCCTTTTACAACTTTTTGTGGCATTCCAACTCAACCCATCACTCCCAAATCTCTTCTTTATGGACTCTGATCATCATATCCTTATTTATACCATTGGTTCATTTTGCTTTGAACATTGGGTTGTTAAACCTGATTTAACTTTTGTGAGGTTATGAATTCCTTATTTTGCTTATGAGTTTCATTGTGCTCCTTGGGGTTCACAGTAGGTGGTATGAGAGCATTGGGCTTTAATCAGATTTGCTTATCCAAATTTGAGTTTTTCTCTTGTTCTTCTCAACTACCTTTTATAACATTTTATGGCTTTCTGATGAGAAATGTGGAGATGATGGGTGGAAGACTTTAAAGGATGCAAAAAGTCCATTACACATTCAAAAAGGCCCAATAACACAAGCTAGAGCTTCAATCGATACAAGAGGTCCATTGCACATTCCAGAAGGCCCAATAACATGAGCTAGAGATTCAATGGATGCAAGAGGTCCATTGCACATTCCAGAAGGCCCAATAACACGAGCTAGGGCCAAAAAGATTAAAGAAGCACTGAATGGGCTGATTCAGGACATTCAGGCCAAATAAGGTTCAAATGGTGTGAATTCAAGTTCTAAAGAGAGTCCAGGCCCAACAAATATATTTGGAATACTTAATAGGTCAAACTAAGTAATAGCATCACTCCTAAATAGGAGTTCATTGTATGTGCTGGAATTAGTCCGAAATTCCTTCAAAATAGGGATTTCTCCTAAATAGGAATTTTGCCTCTTTAGGATTGCTATCTAAGCCTATAAATAGGCACCCCTTGTAAGTTTTTGAAATCAGACAATCAAGAAATAAGACAACTTTCAATGAAATAGAAAGCAAGGGTTTCTCCTTCGGTTCTTTTGAGAACTAAAGAACTTATCAAGAGGTTTTCTTCTTGTGGCGTTCAAATCGACTTATCACTCCTAATTCCTTCCTCTTCTGGAGTGTGGCGTCTATATCCATATTGAATACCCTAGGTTCGTGTTCCTTCAAATATTGGGTCTAGGGTTTGTGTTATTAGACTCTGATTTAGCTTTCCTGGTTGTTCTTTGATTCATTGTGTGCGTTGGGTCCCTAAGCCACGTCTTTTTGGGGTTTTCCACAACCTAACTCATAAGTCCCAAATCTCTTCTTTGTAGAGTGTGGCACCCATCTCCTTATTTATACCTTTGGTTCATCTTCCTTTGAACATTAGGTATAGGTTGATACCATAATTTCCTATTCCTTTGAACATTGGGTTTATCTTTATACCTCAAATTCTTGTTTCATGAAACATTGGGTTAAGGCTGTAATTTTGTTAAAGCTGATTGAACTTTCATGGGGTTTTGAATTCCTTGCTTTGCATATGAGTTTCATAGCTCTCTTTGGGGTTCACATTACGTGGTACGAGGGCTTTGGGCTTTAAATCGAACTTGCTTATCCAAATTTGAGTTTTTCCCTTGTTCTTTTTCTTAGTTTCCTTTTATAAATTTTTGTGGCATCCCAACTCAACCCATTACTCCCAAATCTCCCTTTTATGGAGAGTGGTGCTCATCTCCTTCTTTATACCATTGGTACATGTTCCTTTGAACATTAAGTGTAGGTTTATACTTTAAGTTCCTATTCCTTTGAGCATTGGGCCAAGATTTTACTTTTGTTAATCCTAAGTTTAGGGTTTAGGGTTTAGGACTTTCCATGGGCTTTTGAATTGCTTATTTTGCTTGTGCATTTCATTCTGCTCCTTGGTATTCACATTAAGTGTTATGAGAACCTTGGCCCTTAAATCAGATTTGCTTTTCTAAATTTGACTTTTTCTCTTATTCTTCTTCTTAGCTGCTGTTTATAACCTTTTGTGGAATTCCAACTTGACATATTACTCTCAAATCTCTTCTTTACGGAGTGTGGTGCGCATCTTCTTCTTTATAAGATTGGTTCATATTCCTTTAAACATTGGGTGTAGGTTTATACCTTAAGTTCCTATTCCCTTAAGCGTTGGGTCAAGGTTTTACTTTTGTTAAACCAAATTTAGCTTTCATCGAGTTTTGAATTCCTTGTTTTGCTTATGGGTTTTATTGTGCTCTTTGGTGTTTAAGTTAGGTGGTAAGAGAACTTTGGGCTTTAAATCAGATTTATTTATTGCAATTTGAATTTTTTCTCCAATTCTTTTTCTTAGCTGCATTTTACAACTCTTTCTAGCATTCCAACTCAATTCATCAATCCTAAATCTCTCCTTAATGGAGTGTTTTGCCCATATCCTTCTTTATACCATTGGATCATCTTCCTTTGACCATGGGGTGTAGGTTTATACATTAAATTTTTGTTCCTTTGAACATTGGGTCATGGTTTTACTTTTCCTAAACCTATATCAACTTTCATGGGGCCTTGAATTCCTTGTTCTGCTTGAGGGTTTCATCACACTCTTTGGGGTCCACATTTGGTGGTATGAGAGCCTTGGGCTTTAAATCAGATTTGCTTATCCAAATTTTAGTTTTCCCCTTGTTCTTCTTTTTAGCTTCCTCTTATAAATTTTTATGGCATTCCAACTCAACTCATCACTCCCAAATCTTAGTGTGGTATCCATCTCCTTCTTTATAGTTACGGTTCACCTTCCTTCGAACATTTTTTGTAGGTTTATACCTTAAGTTCTTGTTCCCTTGAGCATTGGGTGAAGATTTTACTTTTGTTAATCCTGATTTAACTTCCATGGGGTTTTGAATTGCTTATTTTACTTGTGGCTTTCATTCCACTCATTGGTGTTCACATTAGGTGGTATGAGAGTATTGTGCTTTAAATCAGATTTGCTTTTCTAAGTTTGACTTTTTCTCTTCTTCTTTATAGCTGCCTTTTATAACATTTTGTGGCATTCCAACTCGACTTATAACTCTCAAATCCCTTCTTTAGGGATTGTGGTGCCCATCTCATTCTTTATACCTTTAGTTCATATTCCTTTGTAAATTAGGTGTAGGCTTATACCTTAAGTTCTTGTTCCCTTAAACACTATGCCAAACTTTTACTTTTGTTAAATCTAATTCAACTTTCATGGGGTTATTAATTTCTTCCTTTACTTGTGGGTTTCATGGCTCTTTTTGGGGTTCAAATTAGATGGTAAAAAGCTTTGGGCTTTAAATCAGTTTTGTTTATCAAATTTGAGATTTTTTCTCATTCCTCTTCTCTGATGCCTTTTACAACTTTTTGTGGCATTCCAACTTGACTCATCAATCTTAAATCTCTTCTTTATGGAGTGTAGTGCTCATATCCTTCTTTATACCATTGGTTCATGTTCCTTTGAACATTAGGTGTACATTTATACCTTAAAATTCTATTCCTTTGAACATTAGGTGTACATTTATACCTTAAAATTCTATTCCTTTGAACATTAGGTCAAGATTTTACTTTTATTAAACCTAATTTAACTTTCATGGGGTTTTAAGTTCCTTAATTTCCTTATGGGTTTCATTGTGCTCTTTGGGGTCCACATCAGGTGGTATGAGAGCCTTGGGCCTGAAATCAGATTTGCCTATCCAAATTGGTTTATGTTCCTTTGACCATTAGGTGTAGGTTTATACCTTAAGTTTTTGTTCCTTTGAACGTCAAGTCAAGATTTCAATTTTGTTAAACCTAATTTAGCTTTCATAGGGTTTTGAATTCCTTGTTTTGCTTGTGGGTTTCATTTCTTTCTTTGGTGTCCACATAAGGTGGTATGAGAGCCTTGGGCTTCAAATCAAATTTGCTTATCCAAAATTGAGTTTTTCCCTTGTTCTTCTTCTTAGCTACCTTTTATAACTTTTTGTGGCTTTCCAACTCAACTCATGACTCCCAAAAATCTTCCTTTTGGAGTATGGTGCCCATCTCCTTATTTATACCATTGGTTCATGTTCCTTTGAACATTGGGTATACATTTATACCTTAAGTTTCTTTTCCTTTGAACATTGGCCCAAGGTTTTACTTTTGTTAAACTTTAATTGACTTTTGTGGGTTTTCAATTCCTTGTTTTGCTTGTGCTTTTCATTGTGCTCTTTGGGATCCACATTAGGTGGTATGGGAGCCTTGGGCTTTAAATCAAATTTGCTTATCCAAATTTGAGTTTTCTCTTGTTCTTCTTATGAGCTGCCTTATATAACTTTTTATGGCATTCCAACCCAACTCATCACTCACAAAGCTCTTCATTATGGAGTGTAGTGCCCATGTCCTTCTTTATACAATTGGTTCATGTTCCTTTGATTATTAGATGTTGGTTTATACCTTAAATTTATGTTCCTTTGAACATGGAGTTAAGGTTTTACTTTTGTTAAACCTAATTTAGCTTTCATGGGGTTTTGAATTCATTGTTTTGCTTGTGGGTTTCATTGCTCTCTTTGCTGTCCACTTTAGGTGGTATGAGAGCTTTGGGCTTTAAAGTTTTTCCCTTATTCTTCTTCTTAGCTTCCTACTCAACTCGTGACTCCCAAATCTCTTCTTCATGGAGTGTGGTGCCCATCTCCTTATTTATACCATTGGTTCATGTTCCTTTGAACATTGGGTGTATGTTTATACCTTAAGTTTCTTTTCCTTTGAACATTTGCTCAACATATTTCTTTTTGTTAAATCTGAATTGACTTTTAGGGGTTTCTTAATTCCTTGTTTTACTTTTGGGTTTCATTGCACTCTTTGGGGTCCATGTTAGGTGGTATGAGAGCCTTGGGCTTTAAATCAAATTTGCTTATCCAAATTTGAGTTTTTCTCCTTGTTCTTCTTCTTAGCTTCCTTTTATAAATTTTTATGGCATTCCAACTTGATCATCACTCCCAAATCTCTCCTTTATAAAGTGTGGTGTCCATCTCCTTCTTTATAACATTGGTTCAAGTAACTTTAAACATTGGGTGTCAATTTATGCATTAAATTCCTGTTCTTGTAGTGTTGGGCAATGATTTTAGTTTTGTTAAACCTGATATAAATTCCATGGGGTTTTGAATTCCATATTTTGCTTGTCGGTTTCATTCTGCTCTTTGGCATTCACATTAGGTGGTATGAAGGCTTTAGGCTTTAATTCAGATATGCTTACCCAAATTTGAGCTTTTCCCTTGTTTTTAGCTTTCTTTTATAAATTTTTGTGGCATTCCAACTTAACCCATCACTCCCAAATCTCTCCTTTATATAGTGTGGTGCCCATCTCCTTCTCCATACCATTGGTTCAAGTTACTTTAAACATTGGGTGTCAATTATACCTTAAATTCCTGTCCCTTTGAGCATTTGGCCAAAATTTTAATTTTGTTAAACTTGATATAAATTTCATGGGGTTTTGAATTCCACATTTTGCTTGTTGGTTTCATTATGCTCTTTGGCATTCACATTAGTTGGTATGAGGGCATTGGGCTTCAAATCAGATTTGCTTTTCTAAATTTGACTTTTTCTCTTTGCCTTCTCCTTAGATGCCTTTTAAATCTTTTTGTAGCTTTCCAACTCAACTCATCATTCCCAAATCTCTTCTTTATAGAGTATGGTGCCCATCTCCTTCGTTATACCATTGGTTCATGTTCCTTTGAACATTGGGTATAGGTTTATAACTTATGTTCCTATTCCCTTGGACATTAGGCCAAGGTTTTACTTCTCTTCAACCTGATTTAATGTCCATGCAGTTTTCAATTCCTTGCTTTACTAATAGGTTTCATTGTGCTATTTGGGGTTCACATTAGGTGGTAAAAGAGCTTTCTGCTTTAAATCAAATCTGCTTATTTGAATTTGAGTTTGTCTCCTATTCTTCTTCTTAGCTGCCTTTTACAACTTTTTCTAGCATTCCAACTCGACTCACCCAAAACACTTCTTTATAGAGTGTGGTGCCTATAACCTTCTTTATACCATTGGTTCATTTTCCTTTGAATATTGGGTGTAGGTTTATACTTTAATTTCTGTTCCTTTGAACATTGGGTCAAGGTTTTACTCTTGTTAGACCTAATTCAACTTTCATGGGGTTTTGAATTCCTTGTTTTGGTTATGGGTTTCATTGCATTCTTTAAGGCCTATATTTGGTCATATGATAACCTTGGGCTTAAATCAGATTGGCTTATCCACTTTTTATGGCTTTTCTCATGAGTCCTAAATCTCTTTTTTATGGAGTTTGGTGCCTATCTCTTTATTAATACCATTGTTTCATCTTCCTTTGAACATTGTGTGTAGGTTTGTATCTTAATTTCCTATTGCTTTGAACATTGGGTTTACCTTTATACCTTAAGTGCCTGCTCCTTTAAACATTGAGTCAAAGCTTTAATTTTGTTAAAGCTATTTTAACTTTTGTGGAGTTTTGGATTCCTTGTTTTTCATATGAGTTCTTTGCTCCCTTTAGGGTTCACATTAGGTGGTATGAAGGCTTTGGGCTTGAAATCAGATTTGCTTATCCAAATTTGAGTTTTTCCCTTGTTCTTCTTCTTAGCTTCCTTTTATAAAGTTTTGCAGCATTCCAACACAACTTATCACTCTAAAATCTCTCATTTTTGGAGTGTAGTACCCATCCTTTTCTTTATTCCATTGGTTCATGTTCTTTTGAACATTAGGTGTAGGTTTATTCCTTAAGTTCTTGTTCCCTTGAACATTGGGTCAAGGTTTTACTTTTGTTAAACTTAATTTAGCTTTTATGGGGTTTTGGATTCCTTATTTTACTTGTGGGTTTTGTTGAGCTCTTTGGGGCTCAAATTAGGTGGTAAGAGAGCTTTAGGTTTTAAATTAGATTTGCTTATTGAAATTTGAGTTTTTCTTTAGTTCTTCTTCTTACCTGTCTTTTACAACTTTTTTGTGGCAATCTAACTCGATTCATTGCTCCTCAATCTCCTCTTAATGGAGTGTGGTGCCCATATCCTTCTTTATGCCAGTGGTTCAAGTTCCATGGAACATTGATTGTACGTTTATATGTTAACTTTTTGTTCCTTTGAACATTAGATAAAGGTTTTACTTTTGTTAAACCTATTTTAGCTATCATGGGGTTTTCAATTCGTTGAGTTGCTTATGGGTTTCATTGCGCTCTTGAGGGTTCATATTAGTTGGAATGAGAACTTTAGGCTTTAAATCAAATTTGCTTATCCAAATTTTAGTTTTTCTCTTGTTCTTCTTCTTAGCTGGCTTTTATAACTTTTTGTGGCATTTCAACTTAACTCATCACTCCCAAATCTCTCCTTTATGGAGTGTGGTGCCCATCTCCTTCTTTATATCATTGGTTGATGTTCCTTTGAAAATTGTGTGTAAGTTTATACCTTAAATTCCTGTTCCTTTAAGCATTATGCCAATATTTTACTTTTGTTAATCCTCATTTTACTTTCATGGAGTTTTGAATTGCTTATTTTACTTGTGGGTTTCATTCTATTTTTTGGCATTCACATTTGGTGGTATGGGAGCATTGGGCTTTAAATCAGATTTGCTTTTCTAAATTTGACTGTTTCTCTCATTCTTCATTTTAGTTGTCTTTTATAACTTTTTGTGGCATTCCAACTTGATTCATCACTCTTAAATCTCTTCTTTATGGAGTGTTGTGTCCATCTCCTTCTTTATTCCATTGGTTTATGTTCCTTTGAACATTGGGTGTACATTTATATCTTAAGTTTTTGTTCATTTGAACATTGGGACAAGGTTTTACTTTTGTTAAACCTAATTTAGCTTTCCTGGGGTTTTGAATTCCTTGTTTTGCTAGTGGGTTTCGTTACTCTTTTAGGGATCCATATTAGGTGGTATGAGAGCCTTTGGCTTTAAATCAAATTTGCTTATCCAAATTTGAGTTCTTCTTTGGTTCTTTTTCTTAATTGTCGCTTACAACTTTTTGTGGCATTCCAACTCCACTCATCACACCTAAATCTCTTTATAATGGAGTGTGGAGCTCATATCCTTCTTTATACCATTGGTTCATGTTCCAAGGAACATTGGATGTATGTCTATACCTTAATTCTTTGTTCCTTTGAACATTAGGTATATGTCTATACCTTAAGTTTCTTCTTCTTAGATGCATTTTACAACTTTTTGTGGTATTTCAACTTGACTCATCACTCCTAAATCTCTTCTTAGTGGACTATGGTGCCATATCCTTATTTATACTAGTGGTTCCTATTCCTTGGAACATTTGGTGTATGTTTATACCTTAATTTTGTGTTCCTTTGAATATTAAGTCAAGGTTTTACTTTTTTCAAGTCTGATTTAATATTCATTGGGTTTTGAATTCCTTATTTTGTTTGTGTGTTTTATTGTGCCCTTTGGGGCCTACATTCAGTGCTATGAGAGCTTTTGGCTTGAAATCAAATTTAGTTATCTAGATTTGAGTTTTTCCCATGTTCTTCTTCTTAGCTTCCTTTTATAAATTTTTATGGAATTCCAACTCAACTATTACTCCCAAATCTCTCCTTTATGGAGTGTGGTGCCTATCTCCTTCTTCATACCATTGGTTCATGTTCCTATGAGCATTGTGCATAAGTTTATACCATAAATTCTTGTTCCTTTAAGCATTGGCCAAGATTTTACTTTTGTTAACTCTTATTTAACTTTCATGGGGTTTTAAATTGCTTATTTTGCTTTTGGGTTTCATTCTGCTCTTTAGCATTCACATTAGCTGGTATGAGAGCATTGGGCTTCAAATCAGATTTGCTTTCTAAATTTTACTTTCTCTCTTGTTTTCTTCTTGGCTGCCTTGTATAACTTTTTGTGCCATTGCAACTCATCTCATCACTCCCAAATCTCTTCTTTATGGAGTGTGGTGTCCATCTCCTTCTTTATATCGTTGGATCATGCTCCTTTGACCATTGATTGTAGGTTTATACCTTAAGTTTCTATTCCCCTAAACATTATGTTAAGGTTTTACTTTTGTTAATCCTAATTTAGCTTTCATGGGGTTTTGAATTCCTTATTTTGCTTATGAGTTTTATTGCGCTCTTTGGGGTTTGTATTAGGTGGTATGAGAGCCTTGGGCTTTAAGTCAGAATTGCTTATCAAAATTTTAGTTTTTCTCTAGTTCTTCTTCTTAGTTGCCTTGTACAACTTTTTCATCACTCTTAAATCTCTTCTTAAAGGAGTGTGGTGCCCATATTCTTATTTATACCATTGGTTCATATTCCTTGGAACATTGGGTGTACGCTTATACCTTAAGTTTCTATTCCTTTGAACATTAGGACAATGTTTTACTTTTGTTAAATCTAATCTAACCTTTATAGGGTTTTGATCTCCTTGTTTTGGTTATGGGTTTCATTGCGCTCTTTGGGGTCCACATTAGGTGGTATGAGAGCTTTAGGCTTTAAAACAGATTTGCTTATCCAAATTTGAGTTTTTCCCTTGTTCTTCATTTTAGCTTCCATTCATAAATTTTTGTGGCATTACAACTCAACTCATCACTCTAAAATCTCTTCTTTATAGAGTGTGGTGCCCATCTCCTTCTTTATAGCATTGGATCATGTTTCTTTGACCATTGGTTGTAAGTTTATACCCTTAATTCCTATCCTTTTGAGCATTGCACAAAGATTTTACTTTTGTTAATCTTAATTTAACTTTCACGGGGTTTTGAATTGCTTTTTTTGCTTTTGGGTTTCATTATGCTCTTTGGAGTCCACATTACGTGGTACGAGAGCCATGGGCTTTGAATCTAAATTACTTATCAAAATTTGAGTTTCTCTTTAGTTTTTCTACTTAGCTGCCTTTTACAACTTTTTGTGGCATTCCAACTCGACTCATCAATTCTAAATCTCTTCCTAATAGAGTGTGGTGCCCATCTCCTTCTTTCTACCATTGGTTTATGTTTCTTGGAACTTTGGGTGTACGTCTATACCTTAAGTTTTTGTCCCTTTGAACATTAGGTCAAGGTTTTACTTTTATTAAACTTGATTTAACTTTCATAGGGATTTGGAATTCCTTGTTTTGCATATGGGTTTCATTGTGCTCTTTGGGGTCTACATTTGGTGCTATGAGAGCCTTGGGCTTTAAATCATATTTGCTTATCCAAAATTGAGTTTTTCCTTTGTTCTTCTTTTCAGCTGCCTTTTATTACTTTTTGTGACTTTCCAACTCGACTTATGACTCCTAAATCTCTTCTTTATGGAGTATTGTGCCCATCTCCTTATTTATACCATTAGTTCATGTTCCTTAGAATATTGGGTATAGGTTTATACCTTAAGTTCCTGTTATTTTGAACATTGGGTTTACCTTTATTCCTTAAGTTCCTATTCCTTTAAACATTGGGTCAAGGCTTTTCTTTTGTTGTACTTGATTTAATTTTCTTAGGGTTTTGAATTCCTTATTTTGCTTATGGGTTTTATTGCTCTTTTTGGGGTTCACAATAGGTGGTATATGGGCTTTCGATTGTAAACCAGATTTGCTTATCCAAATTTGAGTTTTTCCCTTGTTACACTCCTTGGCTTCCTTCTATAAATTTTTGTCGCATTCCAACTTGAGTCATCATTCCCAATTCTCTCCTTTATGGAGTATGGTGCCCATCTCCTTCTTTATATCATTAGTTCATGTTCCTTTGAAAAATGGGTGTTAGTTTATACCTTAAATTTTTGTTCCTTAAGCATTGGGCTAAGATTTTTCTTTTGTTCAACATGATTTAAATTTTGTGGGGTTTTTAATTCCATATTTGCTTATGGGATTCATTTTACTCTATCATTCACATTAAGTGGCATGGGGGCATTGGGCTTTAAATTAGATTTGCTTTTCTAAATTTGACTTTTTGTCTTGCTTTTTTTCTTAGATGCCTTTTATAACTTTTGTAGCTTTCCAACTTGACTCATCACTCCTAAATCTATTCTTTTTGGAGTGTGGTGCCCATCTCCTTCTTTATACCATTGGATCATGTTCCTTTAAACATAAGGCATAAGCTTATACTTTATGTTCCTATTCCTTTGAACATTGGGTGAAGGTTTTACTTTTGTTAAACCAATTCTAATGTCCATGGGTTTTCAATTCCTTGTTGTGATTGTGGGTTTCATTGTGCTATTTGTGGTTCCTATTAGGTGGTAAAGAGCTTTGGGCTATAAATCAGATTTGCTTATCTCAATTTGAGTTTTTTTCTTGTTCTTTTTCTTATCTACCTTTTACAACTTTTAAGGCATTCCAACTCAACTCAACACTCCCAAATCTCTTCTTTATGAAGTATGGTGCCCATCTCCTTCTTTATATCTTTGGTTCATGTTCCTTTGAATATTGGGTGCATGTTTATACCTTAAGCTCCTGTTCACTTGAACATTGGGTCAAAGTTTTACTTTTGCTAAACTTGATTTATTATTCATAGGTTTTTCAATTCCTTGTTTTGCTTGTGGGTGTCATTATGCTCTTTGGGTTCACATTGGGTGGTAAGAGAGTTTTGGGCTTTAAATCAAATTTGTTTATCAAAATTTGAGTTTATCTCTTATTCTTTTTCTTAGATGCCTTTTACAACTTTTTGTGGCATTCCAACTCGATTCATCACTCCTAAATCTCTTCTTTATGGAATATGGTGCCCATATCCTTCTTTATACCTTTGGTTCATGATACTTTGAGCATTGGGTTTAGGTTTATTCATTGGATTCATGTTCCTTTGAATATTGGGTCTAGGTTTACACCTTTAGTTATTATTTATTTTAGCATTAGGCCAAGATTTAACTTTTGTTAAGCCTAATTTGACATTCATGGGGTTTTTAATTCCTTATTTTGCTTATGGGTTTTATTCTACTCTTTGTGGTTCACATTAGGTGGTATGATAACTTTGGGCTTTAAATTATATTTGCTTATTTAAATTTGAGTTTTCCCTTGTACTCCTTCTTACCTGTCTTTTTATAACTTTTTATGGCATTCCAACATGACTTTTTAATCTCTTCTTTATGGAATGTGGTGCTCATATCTTTCTTTATACCTTTGGTTCATGATCCTTTAAACATTAGGTCTAAGTTTATACATTAAATTCTTGTTCCTTGGAACATAAGGTCTAAGTTTACACTTTAAGTTCATATTCCTTTGGGCATTAGGTCTAGGTTTTACTTTCTTTAAACTTGATTTAACTTTCATGTTGTTTTTAATTCCTTATTTTGCTTGTGGGTTTCATTTTGCTTTTTTGGGTTCACATTAAATGGTATGAGAGCCTTGGGCTGTAAATCAAATTTGCTTATATAAATTTGACTCTTTCTCTTGTTCTTCTTCTTAGTTGCCTTTGATAACTTTTTATGGCATCCCAACATGACTTATCACTTCCAAATCTTTTCTTTATGGCATGTAGTGCTCATATCTTTCTTTATACCTTTGGTTCAGGTTCCTTTCAACATGTGGTCTATGTTTATTCTCTAGATTCCTATTCCTTGGAACATTGGGTTTAGTACCTTAAGTTCTTGTTCCTTTAAACATTGGGTCTAAGTTTTGGTTAAACCACATTTCACATTAGGTGGTATGAGAGCCTTGGGCTTTAAATTAGATTTGCTTATTCAAATTTGAGTTTTCCCCTTATTCCTTTTAGCTGTCTTTTATAACTTTTCATTGCTTTCTAACTTGACACATGACTCCTAAATCTCTTCTTCATGGAGTGTGGTGCCTATCTCCATATTTATACCATTGGTTCATGTTCCTTTGAACATTAAGTGCAAGAATGTTCCTATTCCTTTAAACATTGGGTTTACCTTTATACCTTAACCTCTTGTTCCTTTAAACATTGGGCAATGTTTTATTTTTGTTTAACCTAATTGGACTTTTGGAGGGTTTTTAATTCATTGTTTTGCATGTGGGTTTCATTACTTTTTTTGGGATTCACATTAGGTGGTATGAGGGCTTCGGGCTTTAAATTAGATTTGCTTATCTAAATTTGAGTTTTTCCCTTGTTCTTCTTCTTAGCTTCCTTTTATAAAGTTTTGTGGCATTCTAACATGACTCATCACTCCAAAATCTCTCCTTTTTTAGAGTGTAGTGCCCATCTCCTTCTTTATACCATTGGTTCATGTTTCTTTGAACATTAGGAGTAGGTTTATACCCTGAGTTCCTATTCCTTTAAGCATTAAGGTAAGATTTTACTTTTTGTTAATCCTAATTTAACTTTCATGGGGTTTTGAATTACTTATTTTACTTATAGATTTAATTCTGCTCTTTGGCATTCACATTAGATGGTATGAGAACATTAGGCTTTATATCAAATTTGCTTTTCTAAATTTGACATTTTCTCTTGTTCTTCTTCTTAGCTTTCTTTTATGACCTTTTGTAGCATTTGAACTCAACTTATCACTCCTAAATCTCTTCTTTATGAAGTGTAGTGTTCATTTCCTTCTTTATACCATTAGTTCATGTTCCTTTGAACATGAGGCATAGGTTTATACCTTATGTTCCTATTCTCTTGAACATTAGGTCAAGGTTTTTACTTTTATTAAACCTGATTTAATGTTCATGAGGTTTTCAATTTCTTATTTTACTTATGAGTTTCATTATGTTCTTTAGGTTTCAATTAGGTGGTATGAGTGCTTTGGGCAGATTGAAACCCACAAGTAAAATAAGAAATTCAAAACCCCATCAGATTTAAATTAGGATTAACAAAAGAAACATCTTGGCCCAATTCTCAAAAGAACAGGAACTTAAGGTATGAACCGACACCCAATATTTAAAGAAACACGAACCAAAGGTATAGGAAAGATTAAGCACCACACTCCATAAATGAGAGATTTGGGAGTAATGAGTCAAGTTGGAAAGCTATAAAAATTTGTAGAACGAAGCTAAGAAGAAGAACAAGGGAAAAAATTTAATTTGGATAAGCAAATCTGATTTAAAGTCCAAGGCTATTATACCACCTAATATGGACCCCAAAGAGCATAATAAAACTTATAGGAAAAATAAGGAATTCAGAGGCCTATAAAAGCTAAATTCAAATTAACAAAAGCAAAACCTTGACCCAATAGTCAAAGGAATAGAAACTCAAGGTATCTTACCTAATGGTCAAAGGAACATGAACCAATGGTTAACAAAAGAATATGAGTAGCACACTTTATAATGAAGAGATTTGGGAGTGATGAGTCGAGTTAGAATGCCACAAAAAGTTATAAAAGGTAGCTAAGAAGAAGAATAGGGGAAAAACTCAAATTTGGATAACCAAATCTGATTTAAAGTCTAAAGCTCTCATACCACCTAATGCGAATCCTGAAGAGCGTAACAAAACTCATAAAGAGTGCAATGAAATCCCCAAGCAAACCAAGGAATTCAAAACCCCATGAAAGTTAAATCAAGTTTAAGAAAAGTAAAACCTTAAGCCGATGGTCAAAGGAATATAAGCTTAAGGTATAAACTTACACCCAATGTTCAAAGGAACATAAACCAATTGTATAAAGAAGGATATGGGCACCACACTCCATAAATAAGAGATTTGGGAGTGATAAGTCAAGTTAGAATACCACAAAAGGTTAGCAAAGGTAGCCAACAAGAAGAATAGGGGAAGAACTCAAATTTGGATAAGCAAATCTGATTTAAAGCCTAAAGCTCTTATACCACCTAATGTGAATGCCAAAGAGTGTAATGAAACCCACAAGCAAAACAAGAAATTCAAAACCCTTGTAGTGTTAAACAAGGTATAACAAAGGTAAAAGCTAGATCCAATGTTCAAAGGAATAGGAACTTAAGGTATAAAAGTAGACCCAATGTTCAAAGGAATAGGAATCTAAGGTATAATGCTAGAGCCAATGTTCAAAGGAACATGAACCAAAGGTATAAAGAAGGATATCAACACAACACTCCATAAAGAAGAGATTTAGGAGTGATGAGTTGAGTTGGAATGCCACAAAAAGTTATAAAAGGTTGCTAAGAAGAAGATTAAGGAAAAAACTCAAATTTGAATAAGCAAATTTGATTTATAGCCCAAAGCTCTCTTACCACCTAATATGAATCCCAAAGAGCATAATGAAACCCATAAGAGCACAATGAAACCCACAAGCAAACTAAAGAATTCTAGACCCCATGAAAGTTAAATCAAGTTTAACAAATGCAAAACCTTAACCCAATGGTCAAAGGAATATAAGCTCAAGGTATAAACCTACACCTAATGTTCAAAGGAACATGAATCAATTGTATAAAAAAGGATATGGGCACCACACTCCATAAAGAAAATATTTGGGAGTGATGAGTCGAGTTGGAATGCCATAAAAAGTTAGCAAAGGCAGCTAATAAGAAATAGGGGAAGAACTTAAATTTGGATATGCATATCTATTTTAAAGCCTAAAGCTCTCATACCACCTAATGTGAATCCCAAAGAGTGCAATGAAACCCACAAGCAAAACAAGGAATTCAAAACCCTAGTAATGTTAAACAAGGTATAACAAAGATAAAACCTGGACCTAATGTTCAAAGGAATAGGAACTTAAAGTATAAAGGTAAACCTAATGTTTAGAGGAACAAAAACTTAATGTACAAAGGTAGACCTAATGATCAAAGGAATAAGAATCTAAGGTATAATGCTAAAGCCAATGTTCAAAAGAACATGACCCAAAGGTATAAAGAAGGATATTGGCACCAAAAAGTTAAAATGCCACAAAAAGTTAGAAAAGGCTACTAAGAAGAAGAACAAGGGAAAACTCAAATTTGGATAAGTAAATCTGATTTAAATCTGAAATCTCTCATACAACCTAACATGAACTCCAAAGAGCACAATGAAACCCACAAACAAGACAAGGAATTCAAAACCCCACAACAATGATGATAAGAACCTTAGAGATGATGGATCGAAGGCTTCAAAGGATGCAAGAGGTTGATTGCACATTCCAGAATGCCTAACAATATAAGCTAGAACCAAAAAGATGAAAGAAGCACAAAATGGGTTAATTGAGGACATTTAGGCCAACCTAGCTATAGATGGTGCAAATTCAAGCTTAAAAGAGAGTTAAGGCCTTATTAATATGATTTGAGTACTTAATGGCCTAAGACTAAGTAATAGCATTCACACTTAAATAATAGTTTATCCTAAATAAGTGATTGTATAAAAATGAGTTTTCTATGTAAGAATTTGTCTTGGATAGGAATTCCTCCTAAATAAGGATTTATCCTAAATAGGAATTTATGCCTCTTTAGGGTTGTTATCTTAGCCAATAAATAGGCACCTCCTTGTAAGCTCTAGAACATCAGAGAACTTTGAGAGAAATAAAAATTAAGGGTTCTCTCCTATAGTTCTTTTGAGAACTAAAAAACTTCTCAAGAAGTACCTTTTCTTTTGGCATTCAACTCAACTTATCACTCTCAACTCCCTTTTTTCTAAAGTGTGGCCTCTATATCCATCTTAAATACCCTAGGTTTGTATTCCCTTGAATGTTGGGTCTAAGGTATGTGTTATTAAAATCCGATTTAGCTTTTCTAGATATCCTTTGATTTCTTGTGTTCATTAGGTCCTTAAGCCACATCTTTTTGGAGTTTTCTGCATCAGTTGGTATCAAACCCCAACTCTAAATCAAGTTTGATCAACAAATTCTTCAATTTACTACCTTGTGATTTATTTATTTCTATTTAGTTTGCCTATTATGTGCATTACCATTCAAATTTGCTAATCTATCAATTTATAACCTTTCTCACTTTGCTTGTTTGTTTGAGATCATAACTATCAAAAAATGTGCTAATTCCAATTCTAATTGTTGTCTTTAAGTATTCTACTATTATTTTGTGTTAAGCAAAAAGAAAAAAACCAAAGAAAAAAAAAGAGGAACAAAAAAAAGAGGAACACACCAAAAAAAGGCATCACATTTAAGTTATTGATAAAAGTTAAATAGTTTGGTCATATTGGCCACAATAATAATATAGTTTTTTTGCTCAACTCCAATTCTGTCATTTGTTTTCTTGTTATGTCATCCAATTTTTTCCTCTAAGTTTAACCCCCTATCCTGAATTTTGTGTGTTTAGTTCATTAAATTGGTTTGCCTCGATATCCTTTATCATTTTTTTGACTCCTTGTTCTCCAATTTGTTCAATTCTACACCATTTATCATATTCTGTTCAAAATCAATCCTTTTGATTTAGTTTGTTTATTTATTTAAAGAACTTAAAGTGGAAATTTGAGTGGTAAAAGGCAAGAGTGTAAATTCATATTAAGAAAAAGCCATAAAAAATGTAAACACAAGTGAGTGTGACACCTCTTCTTTTGACTAAAACACATGAGGGAGTGTTTTGTGAGGTTCCTAATCATTTTGTGCATAAGTGTCTATGACTTTTATAGACAAAGGTGGTGCTCAAGAGGGAATTAGTGATGTGTCCTTCATGATCAAAGCTATGCAACAAAATTTTAAGCACATGAATACTAGATTTGATGATACAAGAAAGAGGATAGAGGAGCAAGCTAAAACAATGGTAGAGTTACAAAGGAGACATGGGAAATATGAGGCTTCTAAAGAAAAAAGGTAATTGAGACGTGTTTATGACCATTAAGATGATATAGAAGATGATGAATTTTATGATTGAACTACTGTGGTTAGAACTACTAATAATAGAAAGGATCAAAGAGATTTTGGGAGGCAAGTTATGACTGTGATTTAGGCAGTATTAAAATGACGATTCCTCCATTCTAAGGTAAGAATGATCCTAATGCGTACCTAGTTACCTGGAATAGGAGAAGAAGGTTGAATTGGTTTTTAACTACCACAACTATTTTAAGGAGGAAAAGGTAAAGCTTGCTGCCATTGAATTTACTGAATATGCTATTATTGGTGGGATTGACTTGTTCTTAATAGGAGAAGGAATTGTGAGTGGCTTATTAATACATAGGAGGAGATGAATGCTATCATAAGGAGGAGATTTGTCCCTAATCACTATCAAAAGGAGTTGTACCAAAGCCTGTAAAGGCTCACTCAAGGAACCAAAAGTGTGGAGGACTACCATAAGGTAATGGAGATTGCCATGATTAGGGCAAATGTAAAAGAAGATAAAAAGGTAACGATGGCTTAGTTTCTGCAAGGGCTGAATAGAGACATAGCCAACGTGGTTAGATTGCAACACTACATGGAATTAGAAGACATGGTGCACATGGTAGTGAAAGTTGAAAGACAACTTAAACGAAAAGGTTTCATATAGTTTGGGCAAAATTAGAATAAAAGGGATTAGAAGACTAATTACAAGTCCAAAGTTGAGGTATCCAAGCGCAAAAATGTGAGTTCTACTAAAGAGGTAGGTAATTTTGACCCCTAACCAAGTAAAAATAGAGATGTTCAATGTTTTAAGTGTTTAGGCCAGGGTCATATTGCATCTCATTATCCAAATAAGCATGCAATGATCTTGAGAGGTAAAGGTGATGTTGAAACTGCAAGTGAATTAAATGATGATTATGTGCCATCATTAGAGAGTGAAAGTGATGGAGAGGAGTATTTAGTTAATAAAGTAGCTCTTATCATAAGGCAAGCATTAAATGTGCAAGTGAAGAAAGAAAATAAGGTGCAATGACATAACCTTTTTTAGACGAGGTGTCTCATCAACGATAAGGTACATAATATGATTATTGATGGTAGGAGTTGCACTAATATTGCTATCACAACTATGGTTGAAAAGCTGAATTTACCTAATATAAAGCATCATCCTAGGCCATATAAGCTTCAATAGTTAAATGAGAGTGGTGAAGTCAAGGTAAATAAGCAAGTGCTCATACCATTTTCTATCAAAAGGTTCCATGATGAAGTTCTCTATGATGTCATACTTATGCATGCAAGCCATATCCTATTAGAAAGGTCATGGCAATTCGATAAGTGAGTTATGCATGATGGCTTCAAGAATTGATATTCCTTTGTAATGAATGAAAAACTTGTCACCCTTGGTACCATTATCACCTCAACAAACTTATGAGGATTAGTTGAGGATTAAAAATGAGAATGAACAGAAAAAAGAGATTGGAAAAAGAGAAAAGAGAGAAGAAAACATGAGGACATAAGAGGGAGAGATGAAAAAAAAAAGGTTTCTATATAAAAAAAAGTGATGTCAAAAGAGCATTTTATGTCGAATAGCCTATGATTATACTTTTGTACAAAGAGGCTTATTTTAACATTAACAACCCATATTTGCCTAATGTTGTTATTTCCCTTTTTCAGGAGTTTGAAGATGTATTCTCTGACAATGTCCTAAATAGATTGCCACCTAAGAAAGAAATTGAACATCAAATTGATTTTATCCTTGGTGCAGCTGTCCCAAACCTGCCAACATATAGGAGTAATTTGTAAGAGACAAAGGAGTTTCAAAGGTAGGTTAAAGAACTTATTTCAAAGGGATATGTGAAGGAAAACATGAATCCTTATGCAGTTCCTATCTTACTTGTACCCAAGAAAGATGGAACTTGAAGAATGTGTGTTGATTGTCAAGTGATCAACAAAATCACTATAAAGTATCGTCACTTCATACCAAGGTTAGATGGCATGTTGGATGAATTGCATGGTTTATGTGTCTTTTCTAAAATTGATTTGAAAAGTGGATATCACCATATTAGGATGAGAGAAGGAGATAAGTGGAAAACAGTTTTCAAAACTAAGTTGATTTGTATGAGTGGCTTGTTATGCCATTTGGTCTCACTAATGCACCAAGCACTTTTATACAACTAATGAATCATGATTTGTGTCCATTTATTGGTAAATTTGTGGTTGTGTATTTTGATGATATTTTGGTCTATGTTAAAAGCCCAAAAGAGCATCATGGTCCTTTACATTCCATTTTAATTGTTTTACATTCTAAGAAATTGTATGCTAACTTGAACAAATGTTCCTTTTGTACTAATTAGATCATATTTCTTGGCTATGTTATGAGTCTTAAAAGTATTAAGGTTGACAAGGAAAAAGTTTGGGCAATTTGTGATTGGCCTTCACTCAAGTCAATTAGTGATGTACGCATACCTTTGACCCAAAGAGTTTGTCATGCATATTGACTGTAAATCCTTAAAGCACTTGAAAGGACAAGAAAAGTTGAACAAAATACATGTCAAATGGATCGAATTCATTGAGACCTTTCCCTACATAATCAAATATAAACAAGGTAAGGAAAATGTGGTAATTGATGCATTATTTCATAAGTATGCCCTTATCTTTACACTTAGTGGAAAATTATTAGGATTTGAATATATTAAAGATTTATATATGGAAGATCCTGCTTTGTTAATGTGTATAGAGCATGGTAAAAGTTAGCCTTTGAGAAGTTTAATGGACATGAGGGTTTCCTATTTAGGGAAAATTGTTTATGCATACCTATGAGTTCTTTAAGGGAATTTGTTGTGAGAGAAGCTCATAAGGTGGTCTAATGGATCATTTTGGAGTTAGGAAAATCCTAGATATCCTAACTAAACATTTCTTTAGGCCACACATGAAACAAGATGTTGAGAGGGTATGTGAGAGATGCATAACATGCAAACAAGCTAAATCTAGAGTTTTACCCCATGACTTGTATACCCCCTTACCTATACCTAGTCATCGTTAAGTTAATTTATTTATAGACTTTGTATTATGGTTGCCAAGATCAAAAAGGGGTAGAAATTCTATATTTATTATTATTATTATTAGATTTTCAAAGATGGCACACCTCATCTTATGCCATAAAACTGATGATACAAGCAATATGGTTAACATTTTTTTTTAGAGAAGTAGTACATTTGCATGGCATGCCATGAAGCATTGTTTCAGATCAGGATACAAAATTCTTAAGCTACTTTTAGAAGACTTTATAGGTAAGTTAAGTACTAAGCTATTATTTTCAACTACTTGTCATCTATAAACTGATGGGCAAACTAAGATAGTTAATGGAACTCTTTCTACTCTTTTGCATGTTATTATTCAAATGAATTTGAAAACATAGGAAGATTGTTTATTGCATGTCGAGTCTGCATATGATTAAGAGTGTTCATTTTGCTATTAGTTACTCTTCATTTGAAATTATATATGCATTTAATTTGTTGACTCCTTTGGATTTGGTGTCTATACTTGTCAATGAGTATACTAGCTTAAATGGTGAATGCGAGGCTGACATGGTGACAAAATTGCATAAGAAGGTGCAGCAACATATTGAAAAACAAATTGAACAATATACATCTCATGTCAACAAAGGGTGAAAGAAGGTGGCATTTGAACCTAGTGATAGGGTTTAGGTGCATATGTGCAAGGAACATTTTCTATCGTAGAGGCATTCAAGGCAATAACTTAGAGGAGATGGTTCATTTCAAGTTATAGCATGAATTAATGACAATACTTATAACTTGGACCTTCCTAGTGAGTATAATGTGAGTATAACATTTAATGTTTCTGATCTTTCCCTTTTTGATGTAAGGGATGATTCGAGGATGAATCCTTCTGAGGAAAGGGGTAATGATAAGAACCTTATAGATGATGGGTCAAAGGCTTTAAAGGATGCAAGAAGTCCATTGTATGTTTCAAAAGGCCTAATAACACAAGTTAGAGCCAAAAAGGATGAAAGAAGCATTAAATCGGTTGATTGAGGACATTTAGTCCAACCCAGCTTTAAATATTGCAAATTCAAGTTTAGAAGAGAGTCAAGGCCTTATTAATATGACTGAAGTACTTAATGGGCCAGGACTAAGTAATAGCATTCACTTTTAAATAGGAATTTATCCAAAATAAGTGATTGTATAAAAGTGAGTTTTCTATGTAAGAATTTGTCCTACATAGGAATTCCTCCTAGATAAGGATTTGTTTTAAATAGGAATTTATGCCTCTTTAAAGTTGCTATCTTACCCTATAAATAGGCACCTCCTTTTAAGCTCTATAACATTAGACAACATTGAGAAAAATAAAAATTAAGAGTTTTCTCCTTTAATTCTTTTGAGAAATAAAGAACTTATCAAGAAATTTCTCTTCTTGTGGCATTAAACTCGACTTATCACTCCCAACTCCCTTCTTTTCTAGAGTGTGACATCCATATCTTTCTTAAATACTCTAGTTTGTGTTCCTTTTAATGTTGGGTCTAAGGTTTATGTTATTAAAGTTTAATTTAACTTTCCTAGATATCCTTTGATTCCTTATGTTCGTTGGGTCCTTGAGCCACATCTTTTTGGGGTTTTCTGCCTCGTGAAATCAGGTGTAAAAAAGGTAAAACCTTGACTTAGCATTCAAAGGAACTAGAATTTAAGAAACAAACCTAGACATAATGTTCAAAGGAATATGAACCAAGGCTATAAAGACAGATATGGGCACCATACTTCGTAGAGAAGATATTTTATAGTAATGAGTCGAGTTGGAATGCTATGAAAAGTTACAAAGGAAACTAAAAGGAAGAATGAGACAAAAACTCAAAGTTAGATAAGCATATCTAATTTAAAGCCCAAAGCTCTCAAACTACCTAATGTGAACCCTAAAGATCACTTGAAACCCATAAGCAAAACAAGGAATTGAAAACCCTATGAAAGTTAAATCAAGTTTAACAAAAGTCAAACATTGGTCCAATGCTAAAAGGAATAGGAATTTAAGGTATAAACCTATACCTAATGTTCAAAGGAATAAGAATCTAATGTATAAACCTAATCCCTATGTTCAAAGGATCATGAACCAAAGGTATAAAGAAGGATATGGACACCACATTCCATAAAGAAGAGATTTAGGAGTGATGAGTGTAATTGGAATGCCATAAAAAGTTATAAAAGCTAGAGAAGAAGAAGAACAAAAGAAAAAAGTCAAAATTAGATAAGCAAAACTAATTTAAAGAACAAAGCTCTCATACCACTAAATATGAACCCCAAATAGTCTAATCAAACCCCTAAGCAAAGCAAGGAATTCAAAACCCCATGAAAGTTAAATTAGGTTTAATAAAAGTAAAACCTTAGCCCAATGCTCAAAGAAATAGGAATTTAAGGTATAAATGTAGACCTAATGTTTAAAGGAATAAGAATCGTATAAACCTAAACCTAATGATCAAAGGATTGTGTACTAAAGGTATAATGAAGCATATAGGCACCATACTTCATAAAGAAGAGATTTGGGAGTGATGAGTCAAGTTGGAATACCACAAAAAGTTGTAAAAGGCAGCTAAGAAGAAGAACAAGAGAAAAACTTAAATTTTGATAAGCAAATCTAATTTAAATCCCTAAGCTCTCATACCACATAATGTGAACCCTAAGTAGTGCAATGAAACCCATAAGCAAAACAATGAATTCAAAACCCCATGAAAGTTGAATCAAGTTTAACAAAAGTAAAACCTTGATCTAATGTACAAAGGAACAAAAACTTTAGGTATAAGCCTACACCCAATGCTCAAAGGAACATGAACCAATGGTATAGAAAACAATATGGGCACCCACTCCATAAAGAAGAGATTTGGGAGTGATGAGTTGAGTGGGAATGCCACAAAAAGTTGTAAGAGGCAACTAAGAAGAAGAACAAGAGAAAAGCTCAAAATTAAATAAGCAAATCTAATTTAAAGGCCAAAGGTCTCATACTACCTAATCTGAACCCTAAAAAGCATAATGAAATCCACAAGCAAAAAAACAAATTAAAACCCCTATGAACGTTAAATCAAGTTTAACAAAAGTAAAACCTTGACCCAATGTTCAAGGGAACAGGAACCTATGGTATAAACCTACACTAAATGTTTAAAGGAACATGAACTAATGGTATAAAGGAGGAGATGGGCACCATATTTGATAAAAAAGAGATTTGGGAATGATGAGTCGAGTTGGAATGCCATAAAAAGTTATAAAAGGCAGCTAAGAAGAAAAATAAGGGAAAAACTCAAATTTGGACAAGCAAATTTAATTTAAAACCTAAAGCTCTCATACCACCTAATGTGAAGCCCAAAGAGCATAATGAAACCCACAAGAAAAATAAGGAATTCAAAACCCCATAAACATGAAATTAGGTTTAAGAAAAGTAAAACCTTGACCTAATGCTCGAAGGAATGGGAACTAAAGGTATAAACTTAAACCTAATGTTCAAAGGTAAAGGAATCTATAAGTCTCAACCCAATGCTCAAAGGATTATAAGCCAAAGGTATAAAGAAAGATATGGACACCACACTCCATAAAAAAGAGATTTGGAAGTGATGAGTCAAGTTAGAATGCCACAAAAAGTTATAAAAGCCAGCTAAGAAGAAGAACAAGAGAAAAACACAAATTTAGATAAGCAAATCTGATTTAAAGCCCAAAGCTCTTATACCCCCTAACGTGAACCCTGAAGAGCGTAATGAAACCCATAAGAAAATGAGGAAATGAAAATCCCATGAAAGTTAAATTAGGTTTTGACAAATGAAAAACCTTTTCCCAATGTTTAAAGGAATAAAAACTGAAGGTATAAACCTATGCCCAATGTTTTAAAGGAATATGAATTAACGATATAAAGAAGGATATGAGCACCACACTCTATAAAGAAGATATTTGCAAGTGATAAGTCAAGTTGAAAAGCTATAATAGGCAATTAAGCATAAGAACAAGAGAAAAACTCAAACCTAATTTGGTTCTTTTGATTCTTTGGGCATTAGGTCTAGGTTTACACATTAGATTCTTGATTTGGACACACAAGTAGACCAATTTAAAAGTAGTTAAAGACACCTTAATGATGACACACAAGAAAACTAATCTGAAAGTAGTTAAAGACACCTCAACGATGACATTATGCAAGATTCTTATGGTCCATATGAGTTGGAAAAGACAAAACTACTTTTGGTGGAAAAGAAGTCATGGGACCACCTAACAGATGACTTTTAATAAAATTACTTGAACAAAAGTAAGGAATCAAGGACAACTTTACTTTAGAAAAGTGATTCCTTTAATAATGGTTTTTACCTTTTCTCTAGTATAAATAAATCTCTCCACTACACCTAGAGGCAAAGTCTAATTTCCTTTTCTCTAAGATTAAGTTCTCTCTTTTTGTATCCTTCTCCTTTCTTCCTTTGTAAAATATACACTAGTAATGATGTTCTATTCAATGAAAGCTTTGCTCCTCTAAGTTAGATAGTTTTATATTTCTATGTGATTCTATGTTGCCAAGATAGGAATGGTATTGAGCCTAGGTTCTTCTAAATTATTGAGAAAGTTTTCAATTTATTTGTATCTTATGATTGAAACCCTAAGTCACATTGCCTTTGTACTCATGTTTGCCATGATTAAGCATATAAAGTTGGGGTATAAGACATTGGCAATGATATCATGATATATGACCTAATCAATTTTTTAAAAGTAATAGTCCATGTAGGAATAAAAATAAAGAAATAATTATTAGTAAAGATCTAGATAATAATTATTTGCAAAATTGAACTTTTCCTTCTTTTTTTCTTCTCATGTTTATATGTAAGGAAGTCTTTTAACAAAAAAATAATTATGTTATTAAAATAGTCAAAGAGGCATTACCTTAAATTCAAGGTTATAATGATTTCTTTTTACTATCTTAGGGGTTCATTAGCTCTCATTAACAAAAGTATAAGTTTATTCATATTAGGATGGTACAAGTAGTATTAAAACCTGCTATTAAACTAGGTTTAAATAACCTAGCTATTATTTGTGTTTGTGACAAAAGGCATAATATATTTCCTAACTCCTTATTAAGAGTAGTTAAATCCGAGTGATAGACCTATTTGGTTTTCTTGTTTGTTGAACTTTATTTTATCTATATTAGATCCTAATTTAATGGATAATTTATGTCTAAATATTCAAATTGAAGGATTTGATATGATACCTATTTCGAAAAATCTAATCCTTATTTATAGGATACATTATAAAATTACGAATACTACAATCCCTAGAATTAAAGAAATTCCAACAAGATATGTAGACAAAGGGACTACAATATTGTTTTTGATAAATAGGTTAAAAGTTAATGTTTTGATTCCAAAAACAATTGCTTGGGATCAGGTTAAATTACCTAAAATTTGGACTTTGGAAAAAGCTACCAAACTTCTTAAACAGGTAAATCAACAAATGAAAGAAATTATTAAATACAAAAATGGGGTTGTCAAAAGAGTGAGAGAATTGGATCAAACAAAGGTGTAAGAGATCTTGATTAGCTTTTCTTACTAGGTTTCAATAGTTTAATTTTTAAGGGTTGACACTACTACTTCATTTCTTACTAATAAGCCTTCTCCTTTCATTACAAAGACTAATTCACACAAAATGATCATTAATTTTTTTTATACATACACCAAATATTATATTAATTTCAAAAAGTATGACCTTACATCTTTGACACTCTAAATTTATTGAATTCTATCAATTAAAGAAGTCATTGATCTTCATTAGCTTTTCTTACTAGTTTGAATGGTTTAATTCCTAAAGAGTGAGATAATCACTTCAATTCCTACTAATAAGGTTTCACCTTTCATTGTAAGAACTTATTCACATGTAATGATCATAAAATTGACTTTTGTGTGTACATTAAATATTATATTTATTGCAACAAGTACGTCCTCAAACAAAATGATCGTAAAATTGACTTTTTTTTGTTTACATTAAACATTATATTTATTGCAACATTATATCCTCACACAACCTAGGCATTCACCTATTTTTCATGATAGTGTAATTCCATTTTATAATCCATAAGATGTGATACAATGCAGCAAACATTAGTAATAGGTCTTTAACCTCATCATTCTTTTCACTAAACTATTCATAAACAATTCTTACTTTGCATGGGAGGATTAAGTGATGAAAACCCCACTTGAAGAATTAGGTTTTAAACTAATTTGGAAATTTCTTTTGTTTATTTAAAAGGTGAATTTGAACTAAATTTTGTTTGCCTATTTTTATATAATGAGACTCTTTCTTATACTTTGATATAATTGAAGTAATTATATCTAATACAAATGATTATTGAGTTATTTAAATCCAATTTAATAATAGATTTCAATGCTACCTATATCATCCTAATATGAATAAATTTATACTTTTCCTGATGAGAGTTAATAAGCTCCTAAAATAGTAAAAAGAAATCATTATAACATTGAGTTAAGGGTAACCCTTCTTCCACAGTTTTGATCACATAATTTGTTTTAAAGATGAAATTTCTCTATTTATAAACATAAGAAGAAAAAGAAGGTTTAATTTTCATTAATAGTTATCTCTCTATTCCTACTTCTACTAAGATTATTACTTCTAAAAAGTTGATTAAGTTTTAATCCATCAATATCTCATGTTATCATTGTCAACAAATTACATCACAGCTCTTTATGCCTAGTCATGGTTACATGAGCACAAAAGCAACGTAACTTAGGGTTTTAACTATAAGAGTCAAATAAAATTAAAATTTTATTAACCCTCTAGAAAATCCTATGCTCTGATACCATTCCTATTTAGGTAGCACACATGATATAAATTAGAATTAAGTATAATAAATAGTAAGCACAAAAATATCTAAGAAAGCAATGATTTTTGGTGGTGGAACCCTAGGTCTATTTATATAGATAACTCTTTTAGTAGTATATACTCCATCATCGAAGAAATCAAACTTTTCCCATTAATGGGTGTTAATCCTTCTTGTTAGCCAAGGGACATGCTTAATATCCACATTTAGGACATTTGCATATTTTGCCATGATAATGTAATCCCATTTTATAATCCATAGGACATGATACCATAAGACAAATATCAATAATGGGTCTCTAACCTCATCATTCTTTTCACAACATTGTTCATAAATAGTTTTAAGTTTATGTGTCAGGGTTAAGTGATGCATACCCCACTTAAAGAACCAATATCTAAATCAATTTGGAAATTTTTTTGGATCATTTAGAAGGTGAGTTTGAATGAACCAACTAAATTTTTTTTACCTATTTTCATATAATAAGACTCTTTCTTATGCTTTAATATAATCAATGTAATTATAAGATTTAACCTTCCACCATTTTTTGAGATCACAGTAGCCAAAGAAGTCGCCTTGCCAATCTTCTTGATAAAGTATTTTCTTTATCTTGAATTTGGCATAGGCCCAATCTTTGGAGTTATAGATTGAACAAGATCTTATTTTGAAAGGTATAATAACCATAAAACCTATTTCATGTAAAATTTGTTGATAATACAAACAAACTTACATACAAGTATGAGGATACATATCATCTTTAAGATAAAACTAAGTGACCTTATTAGGTTGAAGTTGAGCATATTTATTCTTAATAACATAGAAATTCAATGTTCTTTGGAATTAAAAGATACCTTATGGATTTATTCAAAACTCACTCATAAGCATCATTAAAAAGTTTATCAACTTCTTTCTTTTTTAAACTTGAAGCATCCTTCGCTAATGAAATAATTGATTTTACTAGGGACTGAGGTCCCTATATAAGGGACCATTTACTCATTAAGAAGTTCCCTAAAAAAGTTCACAAGTTAGAAAATCTAATAACAAATTAAAGATTCCTTTAAAAAACTCGATGTCAGAATAAAAAACAAATATAACTCCTTGCCATCTAGCAATGATTATTTAAAAGTGATGCTTTAACATCTTTAGTAAGGAAATCTTTTGTTGCCTTACAATCTATTCTTAAAAGAAACTTCTAGTTTAACAAACCACTTTCAACTTTTTTAATACATAGCACAACTGCTAAAATTTCTTTCTTTATAGTAGAGTAATTAACTCTAGCTCCTCTTTAGACTCCTAAAGTGAAGAGAACTAATTGTTCTTTAGAGTCAATCTTTTGTTTAAGGATTCCCTATAACCTTTATCCAATGCATCCATCTCAACTATTTTGAAAGCAACAAGATGAGGAAGGGCTAAATATTGTAGTTCATTAGCTCTAATTTTTATTTTCTTTATTGCCCTTTCAATAACCTTTAAAAAAAGTTCAAATGTTTAAAATGTTGCTCAATAGTATTAGAAAATACTAATATATTATTGATAAAAATAATAGTGATTGTTGAATAAGTATTGAATATCTCATTTATGATTTTCCAGATTTAAAAGGTGCATTTGTTGACCTAAATGACATTACATCCCATTTATAAGACCAAATGGAATTGTAAATGCTATCTTATATTTATACTTGTCATGAATCTAGATTTGTCAATAACCAAATTTTATATAAATCTAGGCTTTATAAACCTTATTAAGCAAATTGTTTTTATTAGGTATAGGATATCTAATCCATCTTAATGCTTTATTTAAAGTCTTGTAGTTAATAACCAATTTCAAAACACCACTTTCTAATTCTACAACATTTCCAACATAAAATACTAGGTAACTTCATGGGCTATTACTTTTTCTAATAAGCCCTTTAGTTACAAGATCATTTATCTCACTTCTATAGATCTCTAAATGCCTTAGTCTCATAGCTATGAGCCTAACTTTTGTTGGAATTTAACTTTCATTAAAGGTTATCTCATAAGGTAGTTTTACTACATGCTTTTTTCTATTTCAAAAAGCTATTGGAACTTCCCAACAAACTATTATTTCCAATTTTTCCTATATCTCTTGTATTTTTACTTGAATAATAGGACTATTTATTTTCTCATGCAAGTGCTTATTTTGTACTTCAAACTATCGAGATTAAATAAATCTCTCCTTTCTTTTAATAGTTCTTTATAGTATATTTATCTCCCTATTTTAGGGAATATATACAAATTTAAAACTAATAACCTTTCCATTTATTTTATATTAAATCTTTTAATTACTAATTTCCTTAATAGGATATAACATGTGCAAAAAAGGAATTTTCAAAATAATATCCTGAGACTGGTTTTTAACCAAAAGAATAGGAATTTTAATGCAAATTCCTTCATTACATATCACAACTTGTGATAACTTGTATCTTATAACATGTTTACTCTTATCGACAATGTTTACCACCTTAATAGTTTTTAAAAACTATTTTAAAGGTACAATTCTTTCATTAATACTATTCATATATGTGTCTAAATCAATTAAAGTGATGGCAAAAAAGAAAAATTCTTTATTGATTATAACTATAATCTTAATATACCATTTATGGTTAATAACCCTATTAATTAGATTAGCATATTAAAGAGTACTTAATTCCTCGTTTAATGAGATATTAGGAATATCTAAAGGATCTTCAACCTTATCAGACATTGTTTCTAGAACTAAAACCCTTTCTTTTAACTCTTTTATTTTAAATTTTAACTAATTTACCTCAGCTTTAAGCTCACTAATTAAAGGTTTTATAACTCTAGTTTTTAAACTAAAGTGGTCTTTTCTAATTCTTTAAATATTAGTTTTTAAACTATAATCTTTTTCTAATTTTTTGACTTTAATCTCATATCAAGTTAGATGTAGATACTTCTCTAATTGTTCATGTTTTCTTTTAGATCTACAATCTTCAATAAAATCCAAAATCAGATTATCTTCTTTAGTAAGGATTACTAAGTCATTTCTTTTGTTTAAGGCTTGATAATAATCACATTGCCTTTAACAACTATCACTCGAATCATCCTTAAAGGCAGCTTCTTCTTCAAAAAGGTCTACCCATAAGTCTAATTCTTCAAACTCACTTTCTAATAAGAAAATGTGCATCAAAGACCTTTTGAGATCCTTATTTAGAGATAATTCCTAGATTTTTTGCTTCATTTTACACTTATTAGCATAATGCCTTATTTTTCCATATTTATAAAAAATTATTATTTTATTTTTCTTGTATGGATTAAGGTTTAGTATTTATGTAAAAGAAATGACTTATTAGTCCTTACCAATAAAGATAATATAATTTTGAATCTTATTGATAAGATTGTAGATTCAAAAGAAAAACAAGAACAATTAAAGAGGTATCTTCATTTGGCTCCAAAATGAGACTAAAGTCAAAGAACCATTAAATTTAATCAAACATGGGAGTCATTGATCTTGATTAGTTTTTCTTATAATGATTGAATGGTTTAATTTCTAAAGAATGAGACAGTCACTTTAATTCTTTCTAACAAAGCTTCTTCTTTCATTGTTAGGTTTTACCACACTAAATGGTGTTGAAATTAACTTTTGCTCACACAAAACAATACATTCATTATAACAAATACATCAATACAATTTTTGGTAGTCTAAATGTATTGAATTCCATCAAACAAAAGGGTTATTAATCTTGATTAGTTTTTCTTATATGGATTGAATGGTTCAATTCATAAAAGAAGACATCATTACATCACTGCCTATTAATAAGGTTTCTCTTTTTGTTGTCATAACTCATTAACATAAAATAATCATAAAATTAACTTTTTTGTCTCCACCAAACATTATATTCATTACAATGCACATGTGCTTACACATTTGGCACTCTAATATTGATCTTGATTAACTCTTCTAACAAGAATTTAATAGTTCAAGTCTTAAAAGATGAACCTGTTACTTCATTCCTTTCTAGCAAGATTTCTTCATTCATTGGAAGGACTTATCACACTAAATGATCAAGAAATTAACTTTTATGTCTCCATAAACCATTAAATTCATTGTCATAAGCATGTTAATACACCTTTGGTAGTTTGAATCAATTGACATCCATCACATAAGGAGTCATTGTTCTTGACTAGGTTTTTCTTTTATGGTTTGAATGGTTCATTATCATAAATAAGAAATGGTTACTTAATTTCCTAACAATAAGACTTTTCCTTTCATTTCATGACGTCATTCACTTAAAATGATCATAAATTAACTTTTTTGTTTACATCAAGAATTATAATCTTTTTGACAAGCATGTCCTTACAAACCTTTTTTAAGTACAAATATCAATTGGTCTCATTTCCTTAATATATTTTTTATGATGTTTAATTTAGAGTTCCTACTCTTTTTATTTGAAAGTCATAAAAAAAAATCATTTTCTTTTACAGTATTTTCAAAAGAGTAAAATAATTCTTTCACTTCTTCTTTTATCTCATTTATAGCTGTAAGGATATAAAGACTTATATCTTTATCCTGTATACCATAATGGATGAAAAACAAGATTTAGGCCTAAAAGGTGGACTATAAGTTCTTAGCTATTTATCAACCACCAAAGTAATAGTTCAAGACAAAAAGTCAAAAACTCTAATAATCACTCTTATTAGAGGAACAACCTAAGTATAATTATATTCAATATAATGATAACATCATTGTAAAATGGTATCTATATAGGATGTTTGAACATTAAATTTTTATTCTACTTCATTATTGATGATGTTTGCTACTACTACAAAATCAAAGGGTAATTTTAACCCTTAAATAGCAAGGTTTATAACTAGTGAATTTTCTAAACAACTTAAAGGTTGACGGAATTTTTATTTACCAGAAGAAGCAAAATCTCAAATATTTTCTACTATAAAAATAGAGTAAGGGCTCAACTATCATATGGTGTTAATACACTAATATATACAATTACTAATTATTTTATTGATACCATAACTTTGTTAATAGACGAAACCTATGAGTAACTCGTTAATTTAAGATGCCTAGACTTGTCTTACCTTAAGTGGTACAAGGATGTATTCTTCTCTAAGATTTTTACTAGAGAAAATAGCTAGAGTATCATATTTCATATCAAATTTTGAATTTACCTAGGCTTCAAAAAGCCTATTAAGCAAATCCTTTTTATTAGGTATAGGATATATAATCTATCTTAAAGCTTTAATTAAGAGATTGTAGTTAATAACCAATCTCAGAACACCTCTTTCTAATTTTACAACATTTTAAACATAAAATGTTGGGTAATTCCATAAGCTATTACATTTTCTAATAAGCCCTTTGGTTGTAAGATCATTTATCTCATTTTTACAAATCTCTAAATGCCTTGGTCCTAAAGCCATGGACCTAACTTTTGTTGAAATCTAACTTTCATTAAAAGTCATCTCATAAGGTAGTTTACTACATGCTTTTTTTTTATTCCAAAAAGCTATAGGAACTTTTAAGCAAATTGTTATTTCTAATTTCCTTTTTATCTCTTATATTTTTACTTGAATAACAAGACTATTTATTTCCTTAAGCAAATGTTTATTTTTTACTTTAGACTATATAAATTGAATAAATCTCTCTTTTCTCTTAATAGTTCTTTGTAGTATAGCTATCTCCTTATATCAGGGAGTAGATACAAAATTAAAATTAATAAGCTTTACATTTAAGTGATCTATAAAATTAGAAATTTCTTTTGAGAATAAATTGTAAGGTAGCCAAAGATGTCCTCACTAAAGATGTTATCACTAAAGATGTTATAAACACATTTTTAAACAAATCTTTACTAGAATGTAAGCAATTCTATCTGTTTTTTATTTGACATCAATTTTATTAAACCTCTAATTTGTTACCAAATTTCTTAACTCATGAATGTTTGCAAGGAACCTCTTAATGAGTAAATGGCTCCTTGTACAAGGACCTTAGTCCTTGGCGAAGTCAATTATTTCATTAGCAAAGGATACTTCAAGTTCAAAAAAGAAATAAGTTAATAAATGACTCCATAATGTATCCTATAATTCCATAACACATTGAAGTCATTATGGGTAATATTTAATGTTGTTGATCATTCCTCTTTTGATATGGGTGATGATTAAGGGATAAATGCTTTTGAGGGGAAGGGGAATGATAAGATTCATAGAGGTGCTAAAGCATGGAAGGATTCTAAAGATCTATTAAGCATTTAAGAAGGGCTAATGATATGTTTTAGAGCTAAAAGAATGAAAAAGGCACTTAATAGGTTGATTAAAGACATTTGGGCCAAAGCAGCTAATTCAAGCTTGAAGGGCAACAAAGTATATCTTAATGCAGGCCAAGGCTTTATTAATTGTCTAAGTATGCTATATTATCAACACATTTTACATAAAATGGGCTCTATGGTTATTGATTAGGATTACCATCTTCATTTCTTTTTAATAAAGCTCTAGCTTTCATTGCAACAACTTATTGAAACAAAATGATTGTAAAAATATTTTTTTGTTACCAGAACAAACATTATATTCATTGTGATAAGTGTGTCTATACCTCTTTCACACTTGGAATCCATTGAATTCCTATAAGCAAAGGTGGCCTTAATCATTATTTTCTTTTCTCCAAGTAAGCATAAGCACTTGCAATCCATGAAATTGTCTCTTCATTTCATCCTAACAAGGCTCTAGCCTTCATTTCAACAGCTCATTTATGCAAAATGATTTGGAAAATAACTCTTATACCCATAATAGGCATTTTATTCATTGCAACAAGTAACTATGTACAACTTTAGAACTAGGGATGCATTGAATTGTATCAAACAAAGGAGTCTTTGGTAATGGTTAGCTTTTCTTACAAGTATTTTTTGTTTAATTCCTAAATAATGAGATTGTCTCTTCATTTCTTCCTAACAAGGCTCTACCCTTCATTACAACAACTCATTTACACAAAATGATTTGAAAATAACTTTTATGCCTACACCAAGCATTTTATTCATTACAACAAGCAATTATGTACAACTTTAAAACTCAAAATACATTAAATATCATCAAACAAAGGAGTAATTGGTAATGAAAGTGCCTAAATTGATCAAATTTCATCAAAATAGGAGTCATTGATCATACATCAATTGAATGGTTCATTGCCTAAAGGATAAGATTGTCTCTTCACTTCTTATGAGCAAGGCTTCTCCTTACATTGCACGAAGTCATTCGCATAAAATAAATATGAGATGAACTTTTATGTCTACACCAACCATTTTATTCATGTTGACAATCATATTAATACACTTTATGATCTGAATCCTAAGGAGCACAATGAAACCCACAAGCAAAACAAGAAATTCAAAATCCTAAGAAAGTTGAATCAAGTTTAATGAAAATAAAACCTTGACCCAAGAACTTCTTAATAAGTTCTTTAATTCTTGAAAGAACCGAAGGAGGAAAACCTTCCTTTTCATTTCACTCAAAGTTGTCTGATATTCCAGAGCTTACGAGAAGGTGCCTATTTATAGGCTAAGACAACAATCCTAAAGAGGCATAAATTCCTATTTAGAACAAATCTTTACTTAGGAAGAATTCCTATCTATGAAAAATTCTTTAGAGGTCATTAATGTACATCTTCTTATTAGAAGATAAATTTGAATAATCAAATCTAAAGGTAGATCTTCTAGAAGAAGAATCCACCTTTGAGGAAGAATCTAATAATAATTGTGATGGAAGATGCAATTATTATCAAGCTATGTGTAAAACTAATGGCTTATTAGTCCTTACACAAGAAGAAAATAGGATATTGGATCTTATCTATAAAATTATAGATCAATAAGAAAAAAAAAATATAACAATTGGAAAAATATCTCCATTTATCTTGAAATGAAAATAAAGTTAAAAACACAATAGAAGATTATAGTTTAAAAACTATTATTCAAAGAATTAAAAGTAATCATCTTAGTAACTCTAGTTTAAAACCTAAAGCAATAATATAACCATATATTGCAGAGCTTAAAGATGAAATTAATCAGTTAAAAACTAAAATAAAAGAATTAAAAGGAAAAGTTACGATGTTAAAATCAGTATCTGAGCAAGATAATGATCTTTCTAATCTTTTGAATATTCCATAAACTTCCTTAAAAGAAGAGTTAAGTACTCTTTAGTATGTTAATTTGATAGATTGAGTTATTACTCATAAATGGCATACTAAGATCACAATTATGGTCAACAAAGAATATGTCTTCTTAACAGTAGCCTTAATTGATTCAGGTGCTGATATGAACTATATTAAAGAAGGCATAGTTCCTTTAAAATATTTTTCAAAAAAAAATGGAAGTGTTAAATAATGCTAATAAGAGTAAGCTTGTTATTAAATACAAGCTATCAGATGCAGCTATCTGTAATAAAGGGATTTATATTGAAATTCCATTTGTGTTGGTTAAAAACCTATCTTAAGATATGATTTTTGGAAATCCTTTTCTTCATATACTTTATCCTGTTAAAGAGATAAATGAAAAGGGAATTTTCATAAAGATTAATGTTATCGGAGCCAAGTTAAGGTTTATGCAAAAGAAAAAGAAAAGGACAATAGTTGTTAATTATAAATGCAAAAAAGTAGGTCATTATTTTAACAAGTGTAAAATGAAACAAAAGATTTAAGAATTATTTATCGATGAAGGGCTTAAGAGGTCATTAATGCACATCTCCTTGTCAGAAGGTGAATTTGAAGAATCATATCTAGAGGTAGATCTTTTTGAAGAAGAATCCACCTCTAAGGAAGAATATGATAATAATTGTGATGAAAGATGCAATTATTATCAGACTCTATGTAAAACTAATGACTTATTAATTTGTACACAAGAAGAAAATATGATACTGGATGTTATCTATAAAATTACAGATCTAAAAGAAAAAAGAGATCAATTGGAAA
Organism: Bruguiera hainesii; assembly: GCA_023213295.1. Classification (NCBI taxonomy): domain Eukaryota; kingdom Viridiplantae; phylum Streptophyta; class Magnoliopsida; order Malpighiales; family Rhizophoraceae; genus Bruguiera; species Bruguiera hainesii. The sequence goes on from JAHOYR010000016.1 coordinate 4,405,421, forward strand.
AATATCTTTATATGTCATTCCAAAAGGCCAATTGGAAAAAGAGGTCCATTGCACATTCCAGAAGGCCCAATAACACGAGTTAGGGCCAAAAAGATTAAAGAAGCACTAAATGGGCTGATTTAGGACATTCAAGCCAACCAAGTTTCAAATGGTGCAAATTCAAGTTTTAAAGAGAGTCCAGGCCTAATTAATATAATTAGACTACTTAATGGGTCAAACTAAGTGATAGCATTCACTCTTAAATAAGAGTTCATTGTATCTGCTAGAATTTGTCCAAAATTCTGCCAAAATAAGGATTTCTCCTAACTAGGAATTTATGCCTCTTTAGGATTGCTATCTTAGCCTATAAATAGGCACCCCTTGTAAACTCTGGAAATCAGACAACTTTGAGTGAAATAGAAAGTAAGGGTTTTCCTCCTCGGTTCTTTTAAGAACTAAAGAACTTATCAAGAGGTACTTCTTCTTGTGGAATTCAAATTGACTTATCACTCCCAATTCCTTTCTTTTCTGGAGTGTGGCGTCCATATCCTTCTTGAATACCTCAGGTTTGTGTTGCTTCGAATATTGGGTCTAGGCTTTCTGTTATTAAACTCTGATTTAGCTTTCCTGGTTGTTCTTTGATTCCTTGTGTGCGTTAGGTCCTTAAGCCATGTCTTTTTTGGGGTTTTCCACGTCAATTGGTGATAGAGTATGGCTCTAAATCAAGTTGAATCCACTCACTCTTCAATTTTCTACCTTGTGATTTATTTATTTTGATTCAATTTATCTATTATGTGCATTACAATTCAAATGCACAGATCTATTTGTTTGCAATCCTTCTCAACGTTCTAATTTCAATTCCAACTGCTGTATCTAAGTGTTCTAAGGAAAAAAAAAACAAAAAGGAGGATCAACGAAAAAAAAAAAGAAAAAGAAGAAAAGAAATGAAACATCAAATTCAAGTTATTGATAAAGTTAACAGTTTTGTCATATTGGCGACAATAATAACAAAGTTTTCTTACTCAACTCCAATTTTGCCATCCATTTTCCTATCTTGTTACCCAAGTTTGTCCTCTAAATTTAACTTCCCCTATCCTAATTCTTTTTGTGAGTTTAGTTCATTAAATTTGTTTGCCTTGATATCCTTTTTCGTTTTTTTGATTCCTTGTTCTCTAATTTGTTCAATTCTATACTATTTATCTTATTAGGTTCAAAATCAATACTTTTGATTTACCTTGTTTAGTTCTTTATAGAGTTAAAAGGAGAAATCCAAGTGGTAAAAGGCAAGATTAAAAGTTCATATAAAGAAAAAGCCATAAAGAGTGTAAACATGAGAGAGTGTGACACCTTCTTTTGAGTGAAATAGGTGAGGGAGTGCTCTGTGAGGTATCTTATTATTTTGTATAAAAGTAATATTATGACATCCAAAGACAAAGGTGTAGCTTAGGAGGGAGTTGGTGATGTGTCCTTCATGATCAAAACTATGCAACAACAATTTAAGCATATGAATACCAAATTTGATGATATGAGGGAGAGGATGGGGGAGCAATCTAATACTATAGCAGAGTTGCAAAGGAGGCATAGGGAGTATAAGGCTCCTAAAGCAAGAAGACAGTTGAGACGTGCCTATGACCATAAAGATGACATAGAAGATGATGAAATTGACGATCAAACTACTGTGGTTCAAACTGCTAACAATATAAGGGATCAAAGAGAATTTGAGAGGCAAGGTACCTATGACCATAATTTGGGTAGTATTAAAATGACAATTCCTCCATTCCAAGGTAAGAATGATCCTAATGCATACCTAGAATGGGAGAAGAAGGTTAAATTGGTTTTTGACTGCCACAACTATTTCAAGGATAAAAAGGTAAAGCTTGTTATAGTTGAATTCACTAATTATGCTATTATTTGGTGGGATCAACTTGTTTTGACTAGGAGAAGGAATCATGAGTGACCTATTGATACATGGGAGGAGATGAAGGCTATCATAAGGAGGAGCTCTGTTCCTAATCACTATTATAGGGAGCTATACCAAAGGCTACAAGGGCTCACTCAGGGCACCAAAAGTGTGGAGGATTACCATAAAGAGATGGAGATTACCATGATTTGGGCGAATGTAGAAGAAGATAAGCAACCATGACTCGATTTCTGCAAGGGCTAAATAGGGACATAGCAAATGTGGTTGAATTGCAACACTATGTGGAATTAGAAGACATGGTGCACATGGCCATAAAAGTTGAAAGACAACTCAAACGAAAGGGTTCCACATGGTTTGGGTAGAACTCAGGATCTACCTCATCTTAGAAGCCAAATTGGAATAAAAGGGAAAAGATTACCAACTACAAGTCCAAAGCTGAGCTATCAAAGTACAAGAATGTGGGTTCTAGCAAGGAGGCAGGTAATTATAACCCCTAACCAAGTAGAAATAGAGATGTTAAATGTTTTAAGTGTTTGGGCAGGGGTCACATTGCATCTCAATGTCCAAATAAGTGTGCAATGATCTTGAGAAGTAATGGTGAAGTTGAAACTAAAAATGAATCAAATGATGATTCTATGCCATAATCAGAGGGTGAATGTGATGGAGAGGAGTATCCAGTTAATGGAGTAGCTCTTGTTACAAGGCGAGCATTGAATGTGCAAGTAAAGGAAGAAAATGAGGTGTAACGTGATAACATCTTTCAGATGAAGTGTCTCATCAAAGATAAGGTATGTAGTATGATTATTGATGGTGGGAGTTGCACTAATGTTGCTAGCACAACTATGGTTAAGAAGTTGGATTTACCTACTATAAAGCATCTTAGGCCATATAAGCTTCAATGGTTGAATGAGAGTGGTGAAGTCAAGGTAAATAAGCAAGTGCTCATATCATTTTCTATTGGAAGGTACCATGATGAAATTTTATGTGATGTTGTACCTATGCATGTGGGCCATATTTTATTAAGCAGACCATGGCAATTTGATAGGCGAGTTATGCATAATGGCTTCAAAAACTGATATTCCTTTGTAATGAATGAAAAACCTGTCACTCTTGTACCATTATCACCTCAACAAGCTTATGAGGATTAATTAAGGATTAAAAATGAGAGTGAATAAAAAAGAAAGATTGATAAAAGAGAAAAGAGAGGAGAAAAAGTGATGACATAAGAGAAAGAGAAGAAAAGAGAAAGTTGTTATGCAATAGGGAGTGATGTCAAAAGAGCATTCTATGCCAAACAACCTATGATCGTACTTCTATACAAGGAGACTTATTTTAACACTAACAAGTTTGACCCATCTTTGCCTAGTATTGTTGTTGCTCTGTTGCAGGAATTTGACGATGTATTCCCTAACGATGTTCCAAATGGATTGCCACCTAATAGAGGAATTGAGCATCAAATTGATTTCATCCCAAGTGCATCCATCGCTAACCCGCCAGCATATAAGAATAATCCTGAGGAGACAAAGGGGCTTCAAAGGCAGGTTGAGGAGCTTATTTCCAAAGAATATGTGAGGGAAAGCATGAGTCCATGTGTTGTTCCTATCCTACTTATACCCAAGAAAGATGGGACTTGGAGGATGTGTGTTGATTGTCGAGCAATCAACAAAAATCACTGTAAAGTATCGTCACCCCATACCTAGATTAGATGACATGTTGGATGAATTGCATGGTTCCTGTGTCTTTTCTAAGATTAATTTGAAAAGTGGATATCATCATATTAGGATGAGAGAGGGAGATGAGTGGAAAACAGCTTTCAAAACTAAGTACGGTTTGTATGAATGACTTGTTATGCCATTTGGTCTCACTAATGCACTAAGCACTTTTATGCAACTAATGAATCATGTTTTGCATTCATTCATTGGTAAATTTATGGTTGTGTATTTTGATGATATTTTGGTCTATAGTAAAACCCTAGAAGAGCATCTTAATCATTTATGTTCTATTGTATGTGTTTTACGTTCAGAGAAATTGTATACTAACTTAAAGAAATGTTCTTTTTGTACTAATTAGATCACATTTCTTGGCTATGTTGTGAGTTCTAAAGGTGTCGAGGTCAACGAGGAAAAAGTTAAGGCAATTCGTGATTGGCCTACACCTAAGTCAATTAGTGATGTGTGTAGCTTTCATGGTCTAGCTAGTTTCTATAGACACTTTGTTAGGGACTTTAGCACCATTGCTGCACCACTCACTGAACTTATCAAAAAGAACATGAGTTTTAGGTGGGGTAGTGACCAAGACAAGGCTTTTAATTGCATCAAGGAAAAATTAAGTTTTGCACCCCTACTTGCTTTACCTAACTTTGCAAAAGCCTTTGAGATTGAGTGTGATGCTTCAAGTATCAACATTGGAGCTGTTTTGATGTAGGAAAGGCACCCAATTACTTACTTCAGTGAAAAGCTAAGTGGAGCAAGCCTTAATTATCCTACTTATGATAAAGAGATGTATGCATTGATATGGACTTTGGAGACATGGCAACATTACCTTTGGCCCAAGGAGTTTGTCATCCATACTGACCATGAATCATTGAAGCACTTGAAGGGACAAGGAAAGTTGAACAAAAGACATGCCAAGTGGATTAAATTCATTGAGACCTTTCCCTACATCATCAAATATAAACAAGGTAAGGAAAATGTGGTAGCTGATGCATTATCTTGTAGGTATGCCCTTATTTCTACACTTACTGCAAACTTATTAGGATTTGAACATATTAAAGATTTATATGTGAATGATCTAGACTTTGCTAATGTGTATGGAGCATGTGAGAAGTCAGCCTTTGAGAAGTTTTATAGGCATAAGGGTCTCTTATTCAGAGAAAATTGTTTATGCATGCCTATGAGTTCTTTAAGGGAGTTGGTTGTAAGAGAAGCTCATAAGGGTGGTCTAATGGGTCATTTCGGAGTTAGGAAAACCCTAGATGTCCTAAATGAACACTTCTTTTAGCTACGCATGAAACGAGATGTTGAGAGAATATGTGAGAAATGCATAACATGCAAACAGGCTAAATTTAGAGTTTTGCCCCATGGCTTATATACCCCTTTACCCATACCTAGCCATCCCTGGGTTGATTAATCCATGGACTTTGTACTAGGATTGCTATGGACAAAAAGGGGTAGGGATTGTGTATTTGTTGTTGTTGATAGATTTTCAAAGATGGCACACTTCATCCCATGCCATAAAATTGATGATGCAAATAATGTGGCTGACTTATTCTTTAGAGAAGTAGTACATTTGCATGGCATGCCACGAAGCATTGTTTCAGACCGGGATACAAAGTTTTTAAGCTACTTCTGGAAGACTTTGTGGGCTAAGTTAGGTACTAAGCTATTGTTTTCAACTACTTGTCATCCACAAACTGATGGGCAGACTGAGGTGGTTAATCAAACTCTTTCTACTCTTTTACGTGCTATTATTTGAACAAATTTGAAAACATGGGAAGATTGTTTACCACATGTCGAGTTTGTGTATAATAGGAGTGTTCATTCTACTACTAGCTACTCTCCATTTAAAATTGTATATGGTTTTAATCCGTTGACTCCTTTGGATTTGGTACCTATACCTGTCAATGAGTATGCCAGCGTTGATGGTGAACGTAAAGTGGACATGATAAAAAAATTGCATGAGAAGGTGTGACAACATATTGAAAAACGAATTGAGCAATATGCATCCCATGTCAACAAGGGACGAAAGAAGGTGGTGTTTGAACTTGGTGATTGGGTTTGGGTTCATATGCGCAAGGAACAATTCCCAGCTCAAAGGCGTTCAAAGCTACAACCTAGAGGAGATGGTCCCTTCCAAGTTATAGCTGACCTTTCTCCTTTTGATGTAGGTGATGATTCAAGGGCGAATCTCTTTGAGGAGAGGGGGAATGACGAGAATCATGGAGATGATGGGTGGAAGGCTTCAATAGATCTAAGAGGTCTATTGCACATTCTAGAAGGCCAATAACATGAGCTAAAGCTTGAATGGATGCAAGAGGTCTATTGCACATTCCAGAAGGCCCAATAACACAAGCTAGGGCCAAAAAGATTAAAGAAGCACTAAATGGGCTGATTCAGAACATTTAGGCCATCCAAGCTTCAAATGGTGCAAATTCGAGTTTTAAAGAGAGTCCAGGCCTAATTAATATAATTGGACTACTTAATGGTCAAACTAAGTGATAGCATTCACTCCTAAATAGGAGTTCATTGTATCTGTTGGAATTTGTCCAAAATTCCTCCAAAATAAGGATTTCCCCTAACTAGGAATTTATGCCTGTTTAGGATTGCTATCGTAGCCTATAATTAGGCACCCAACTTTGAGTGAAATAAAAAGTAAGAGTTTTTCTCCCATGGTTCTTTTAAGAACTAAATAACTTATCAAGAGGTACTTGTTCTTATGGCATTTAAATCGACTTATCACTCCCAATTCCTTTATTTTCTGGAGTGTGGCGTCCATATCCTTCTTGAATACTCTAGGTTCATGTTCCTTCTAATATTGGGTCTAGGGTTTCTGTTATTAAACTCTGATTTAGCTTTCCTGGTTGTTCTTTGATTCATT
>JAHOYR010000016.1:4421916-4441239 GCA_023213295.1 Bruguiera hainesii
TTTCATTGCAAGCGCTCATTTACTCAAACTGATGAGGAAATTAACCTTTTTGTATACATTTAACATTATATTCATTGCAAGAATCATGTTATTAAAAAGGATTTTTTGATGTTAATTAACTTTTCTCATTGGATTTAAATGGTTTATTTTATTAAAAAGGATCATTAAATAAACTTGTATTTACACCTAACTTTATATTCATTGCAATAAGTTTATCTTTACACCTTTGTTACTATGAATTTATTGAATTCCATCAATTAATCTTAATTGGCTTTTCTTATAAGGAATGGTATCAAAGCCTAAAACCTTCTAAATTGCTAATAAAAGTCTTAATTTTATCAATATATCATAGTTAAAACCCTAAGTCATGCTACCTTTACACCCATGTTTGCTGTGATCAGACATGTAGAGTTATGGTATAAGATGTTGATAGTAATACCATGAGATATGGATAAGATAAGACCTAATCAACTTTTTAAGAGTAATAGTCTCTTTAGGATTAGAAATAAAGAAATAATTACTAATGAAAATTTAGTCTATTTAGGAGTAATTATTTGCAAAACTGAACTCTCCCTTCTTTTTCCTCTTTTCATGTTTATGAATAAAGAAATTTTTTTTATCAAAAAATGATTATATTATCAAAATAATTAAAGAAGCACTACCCTTAACTCAAGGTTATAATGATTTCTTTTTACTATCCCAAGAGCTTATTAACTCTCATCAACAAAAGTATAAACTTATTCATATTGGGATGGTACAAGTAACATTAAAACCTGTTACTAGATTAAGGTTAAATAACTTAGCAACCATTTGTGTTCATGATAAACAACATAATAGATTTCATGACTCCTTATTAGGAGTAGTTAAATCCACTTTAAGTGACAGACCTATTTGGTTCTCATGTCGATAAAATAGAAGAAATGTTCTTATTAGAAGAAAATTAAGTACTAAAGGATCCAGCACCTTCTTATAAGAAGGAAATGATGAATACCAATAAGGTGACTTTTAATAAAGTCCTCACAAAATTATATTATCTTATACCAATGCTGGTCAACCTCTTGTTAGAGGAATAGTTTGAGTACAATTATATACAATATGATGATAACAGTATCAAATCCTCATTTTACTCCATTGTATGATGATGTTTGCCACTACTATAAATCAAAGGGTAACTCTAACCCTCAAATAGCAAAATTTATAACTAGTGGATTTATTTGATATCTTAAAGGTTGGTGGGATTTTTATTTATCAAAAGAAGCTAAATCACAGATACTCTTTATTGTAAAAATAGAGCAAGGGATGCAACTTGCCAATAGTGCAATATACTAATATATACAATTACTAATCATTTTATTAGTACTTCTACCTTGACAATAGTTAAGACGTATGAGCAACTCATTAATTTAAGACACCCAAACTTGTCTCATTTTAGGTAGTATAGAGATGTGTTCCTTTGTAAAGTTTTTACTAGGGAAGATAGTTAAAGTATCTTCTAGAAAGATAAATTTTTATTTAGGTTACCCACCTTATTTACTAAAAGAGTAAAAAATAAGTTAAAATCATCTTATGCTAGAGTCATAAATTATTCTATTTACACTTATGGAGAATCAGTTATTAAGCTTAAAAAGTTAAACTTTGCAATAATATTAAACTATATTGGTCGTTACAGAATGAGAAAACTCAAGGTAAAAAGGCTTTAAGAGATTTTTGTGAGTAAATGGATTATCCACCCATGAATTATCCAAAAACATATAAGAAGAAAGGTTATAAACCCAAACCTCAAGATAAAATCTCTTATTTAAAGGAGAAGCCAATAAAAAGGAAAAACTTGGTTTGCAAATGAAAAAGAAAAAGATGATTTTTTGTTATAAATATAGAAAAATAGGACATTATTCAAATAAATGAAAAGTAAAACAAAAAATCCAAGAGTTATCCTTAAATAAAGACCTTAAGAGGTCATAAATGCAAATTTTCTTATCAAAAAGTTGGTCTAAAGAGTTAGACTTAGTAGTAAAACTTCTAGAGGAAGAAGCTACCTCTGAAACTAATTCTGATGAAGGTAATAGTTTCAATAGATAGTACAACTATTGAAGTTCCCAACTTCACCCTAGGATCTACTAGTTTGTGATACTGAGAGAGGGGGTGAATCAGTATCACCACAATTCGTAATTCGCAGGTAAGTGAACAACTTCAATCTCTTCTTAAAAGCAAACTCTTTCTCAAATTCAACTAAGGTAGATCTATTGCTACCTACTAATCACAATAGTCCCCAAAGTCACTTTTCAGACACCTTGCCTAATAGACAATTCGGATGTTCTTGTTTAGGTCTTCGTTAGGTTATGGGTTGGCTGATACTCTAGCTGCATTCACAACTCAATTCAAAACACAGAATGTAGAGCAGATTAAGGACACACGAGATTTATGTGATTCTGTCAACATGACGTACATCCACGGTGGTAGGGGCTCTCCCTTACCAAGACTATCTACTATACTTGAGAATTCCAGTTACAATGGATGTTTTAATCTTATGCTCCTTTCACTATTGCAATTACTAAGCAAGTACAATACAAAAAGTGTCACTTATTATGTCTACCCTTCTTCTAGCTTGTCTTGCCTCTGTTGATTTGAAAGGCTGCTCCACTGCCGCTTAGAAGTTCACCGCAATGCTCTTTAACCTCTCTTGAAGAAATCTGGAAATACGTTGAGTTATTCTGATGCTTCGCCGAATTCCTTCTCTAGGTTGTTTCACACAGCTCCTGCTTTCACTGTCTCACGGTCTCACCCGTCTCCTATTTCACGGTCTTACTGTTTCACGGCCTGTCCTCACGCTTCTGGTCTGTCACACTGTTGCACGTTCTGGTCTCACGCCATCTCCTGACGTACACCCACGCTTCTGGTCTGCCGTTTCATGTCTCTTGTCATGCCTCATGCTACTCGTTTTTCTGGTTCACGTCTCTCAGCCTGCCTCACGCTACTCGTTTTTCTGGTTCACATCTCTCGCCCTGCCTCATGCTACTGGTTTTTCTGGTTCACGTCTCTCAGCCTGCCTCACACTTCTGGTCTGCTGTCTTCTCTTCTGGGTGGTCTCACAGATACCAGGTCTATTGTATTCTCTTCCGGGTGATCTCACAGATACCAGGTCTGCTGTCTTCTCTTCTGGGTGGTTTGTTTCTTATTTCTCCTCTTGCTGGTTGTGCATTTCAGGTTTGCTTGTAGGACGTGTTTCTGGTTTCCTTGTAGGAGGTCGCACATTCTGGTTTGCTCTCCTGGTGGTGACATTTCTGGTTTGCTTTCCTAGTGGTGTCATTTATGATCTCTTGCCGTTCTGTTCTCTTTACGGCCATCTCCTCTTGACCTCTGTTCTTCGTTCAGCTCCCCCTTTCGACCGTCTCCTCTTTTTCTCCTTTTTTTTTGCCGATAGTGGGGTTCCCTTTTGGTATATTATTTTTTCTTCATTTTGGCCGGTTTTTGTAGGGTTGCTGTTTATTCAATTTTGTTGGCCCCCCTTTTTCGTTGTCTTCCAAGGCCTTTATATACTTTCTTCCATGAAACCTTAATAAGGCTTACATGGGAGATTTACGTTTTTGCCCTTATGCGGCAGATTTACTTTATTGTCCTTGTATGTGGCTTTACTTTTTTGCACACTTAACCCTAGTTGACAACAATTACAATCCATACAAGGCTATGGGAACAACAATCTCCCCCTTTGTAATTGTTGGCAACACTCATAACAAAAACCATTATGCAGCAGTCCTTTATAATCTTTTTAGAGTAATAATGCAGAAGCAGATGGATTACAACTCCCCCTAAATATGCACTCCCCCTTCCTTAACAGCTCCCCCTGCATTGTTGCTTCTCTCCCCCTTTGCCAACCAATTACAAATTTGAAAAACCTACAAAGTAGAGATGGAGGATTCACCTGAACTTCAGGCTTAAGGAGGCATTTGCACAGACAGACTCATTTTGTGCTTTTCAAATAGCTTTGTGGACAGAGGTTTAGTTAGAATATCTGAGATTTGATCTTTAGTACTGACATACTCCAACTAAATTGTGCCCTCTTCCACTTGATCCTTGATAAAGTGATACCAGATGTCAATATGCTTGCTCCTTGAATGTTGAACTGGATTCTTGCTAAGATCAATTGCACTTTGATTATCACAAAGTACACTCACTGGTAACTTCACTTCAACACCCAAATTGGCCAATTGTCTTTGCATCCATATCACCTGAGTACATGCTGCACAAGCAGCCATATACTCAGCCTCTGCTATGCTCAAAGCAACATTGTTTTGCTTTCTACTTAGCCATGCAACACACTTTGAACCCAAGTAGAAGCTGCAGCCACTGGTTGATTTTCTGTCATCTGTACTTCCTGCCCAGTCTGCATTAGTGTATGCTCATAATTTTATAGAATCCATGGCAGGATATCATAAGCCCATTTCCAGTGTCCCTTTGAGGTATCTTAGGATTCTTTTCACTGCCAACACATGAGATTCCTTAGGATTAGCTTAGAATCTGCTGGCAATGCACACAGCTTGCATGAGATCAGGCCTTGATGCTATAAGGTACAGAAGGCTCCTTATCATCTTCCTGTATTCTGTAAGGCTTGTACTCCTTCCTTCCTGATCTTTTATTAACTTGCAGCCTTGGCATAGGGGTACTGACAGGTCTGCTATCCTCCATGCCAAACTTTTTTAGCATCTCTTTGGCATTTTTTTTTGAGAAATAAAAATACCTTCTTCACACTATTTTATCTGTAATCCAAGAAAGTAAGTCATTTCTCCAATCAATGACATCTCAAATTCCTTACTCATATTCTATGCAAATTCTTGGCATAGCTCAGAGTGATCTCCTCCAAAGATGATGTCATCTACATATACTATAGTTATCAGTTGGCCTTTCTCTGAGTTGAACACATATAGGTTATTATCAATTGTTCCTCTTCTGAAGTTCAACCTTCTCAAATACGCGTCTAGCCTGCTGTACCATGCTCTTAGGGCTTGTTGAAGGCCATACAAGGCTTTCTTCAGCTTGTACATGTGTGTCTCATCCTTACTGATTTGTACTTCATTGGGTTGTTCAATATACACTCTTTCTTTCAAGAGCCCATTCAGAAAGGCTGATTTCACATCTATCTGGTAAACTTTATACCTCTTATGTGCTGCTAAAACTAAGAACATTCTGATAGTTTCCAACCTTGCTACTGGTGCAAAAGTTTCATCAACATCTACTCCTTCTATCTAAGTGTAGCCTTTGCAAACCAACCTAGCCTTGTTCCTCACCACCTTGGCATCTTCATTGTGTTTATTTTTAAACACCCATTTTGTTCCAATGACATTCTTGTTAGTGGGTTTTGGGACTAGCTCCCATGTTTCATTCTTCTCGATTTGGTCCAGCTCCTCATTGATAGCTTTGACCCAGGCTTTTTCTTGTGTAACCTCTTCAACATAATTAGGTTCAACTTATGAGAGTAAAGTAGTAGCTTCCATAAGTCTTCTTCTTGTTGTAACTCCTACTGATGGGTCACCTATTATCTGATTTCCTTGATGAGCATTGGTCCATGTCTTCTTTGTCTTTCTCTCTTGCACAGTCTTAGTTGTAAGAGAATCTCCTTCTTCATCTTCAGACTCACTCTTCTCTAAGTTTGAACTTACTTCTTTTCCCTCTTCTTCATGTTGGTCAGATTCTTCATCTATCTTGAAGTCATCTTCTTCATTGTCCTTAGCTTCTCCATTATGCATTATTTTCCAGTTTTCATCTATTTTCACATCACTGGAAGTGACCACTTTTCCCAGTTTATGCATGATAAAGTTTACATGCCAGTTTATGCATGATAAACTTTATACCTCCATGCCACTTTTCCCAGTTTTCATCTATCCTCACTGACTTGTGTTTGAGGTGCATGATGTAGGTCCTTCTAGAATAATCATCAACAAACAAGATGAAGTACCTCTCACCATTCAACCCTTTTGTTCTCGTCGGCCCACACAAACCTCTTTGGAACTAACCTCTTTGGAACTAACCTCTATGTATAATGTCAAGCACAGCTTTAAAACTAACCTCTTTGGTCTTATACTACTTTCTGACCTATTTTCCTTTAGAGCATGCTGAGCAGACATACTCCCTCTCTCTCTTAAGGTCTGGAATGTCTCTAATTGCATGAGTAGTGGTCAGCTTCCTCATGTTCTTCAGTGTTAAGTGTCCCAACCTCCTATGCCAGAGTTGATTTTCTTTTTCTTTTGTAAGTAAACAGCTGTTTGTCTTGTCCTCATCAATCACATATAAATTTCCAACTGTTTTCTTCCCGGCTGCAACAGTATTGCCTTCTTTACTCTTTACTTGGCAACCTATTTTTGTGAATATCACTTTATGGTCTTCATTACATAATTGGCTGACATATGCTAGATTATATCTGAGTCCTTCAACGTATAGAACATCTTTTAGCTTTCCTTTTCCAATATTTACTAACCCTTAACCATTGATGTTGAGTGAATCATCATTGTCAAACTTGACTCTGCCTTCTCTTAACTTGTTCAGTTTTGATAATTTACTCTTGTCTCCTGTCATGTGTGAAGTGCACCCACTATCAAGGATCCACTGCTTATCCTTGTAGTTAGCTTTTAGTGCAATTTCAGCTATATTAGTCACCTCCCTTTTAGCTTTATATTCCTTCTTTTGAATTGGCTTGATGATAGCTTTCTCCTTTTTCTCAGCTTTGATTGTACTAATTTCTTTCATTATGCCATTAAGTGCCTTCTCTTGCTCAAGGAGAAGTGTCATGCATCTTTTGGCATTATGGCCATCCTGCCCGCACCTTTGACACTGTTCCAAATCTCCCAATATAGCAAACTTGTTCTTTGAAACCACTGGTTTGGGCTTCCACCAACAATCCTTATCAGTGTGTCCTTGCCTTTTACAGTATGTGCAAGAACTCATAACAGGTGTTCTCCTCTGAATTTTGTATTGTCTCCCCCTGTATGCAGCATCGTATCTTCTTAAGTTGGAGACATATACTGGCCTTCTCCACCAGCATTTACTTGCCTTATGACCCCAAACTTCACAATAAAGACAGTAACCTTGAAACTGCCTCTTCTTGGGTCTAATCACAGCTTGTTTTCTTTTGTTCATTACTTGCTGTGTAGGCAAAATTGCTGGCTTCTTTGCTTGTGTGACTTTCATTTCAATCACCTTCTTCTCCTTCTTTTGTTCAGCCATAGCCCTTTGCTGGCTGACTTTCTTTTCTTCATTTTTGTTTGCAACCCTAGGTTGCTTCTTCAAATCTTCTTTATTTTCAGCCTTCACTGTTCCTGGCTGATCAGTCTTTTCTTTCTGAGACTTAACCTTCACTTTCAAATTCTGTGGCAAAGTCTCATTATCTTTAGTTAGTGCAGCATCAGATTGCTGCACTTTCTCTTCATTCTTCTTTTCTCTTGCAGAGCTTGTTTCTCCTATCACTTCAAACTTCTGCAAGTTTTCTTCACTCTTTTTGAGTTGTTGCTGAAGTCCAGCAACTTTATCTCCATTTCTTCAATTGTTGAAGTCCTTGAGCCAAGCTCCATAGTAAGGTCTTCACATATTTTGATCTGTTCTTCAAATCTTCTCTTCAAGTCTATATGTTCAGCCCTTATTTCATCCTTTTGACTTCCTGCTTCCTCAATCTTTGCTTCAACTTGTTTTATATGGGCCTCCAACCTTCTTATGGTTCTACCCCTTCTGATTATCTCCTTTGAAGTTGCCTCTAACACAGCTTCAAGATCTGGTTCTTCTTCATTAATCTCCTCTTCCTCTTCGGAGGTTGAACTACCACATTGAGCTGATGCCATAAAGGCATGCTCATCTGATGAGTCTACATCTTCCTCCTCATCGGCTTCTTTTGTCTGGCTCACATAACTCTTGAATAAGCCTCTCTTCTTCTTCTGTGGGTTAGCAGTCTTCTTGCTGGACTTCCTTGACTTCAATGATGGTCTTCTCCATTTTGAATTCTGCTCATTATCACCATCCTCATCTTCATCATCAAGTTTCACTTTTCACTGAGAAGCAAAGTGTCCAGTCTGTCCACAACGATAACATCTCAAGGACAACTGTCCTTTTCCCTTCTTAGACCCCTTTTTGATCTTCCTTGTGAAGTATGCCAACACTTCACCTTCACTTTCTTCCTCATCATCATCATCATCATCCTCACTGGATGATTCTTCCTCTTCTTTTAACTTCAAGTGTTTCATAGCTTTGAAAGCTGCCTCCTTTGATACCTTTGACGTTGAGGAGCTCTCAGTTGACTTTATTCTCATCTCATATGCAATGAGATTGCATTGGAGATCATGCAGAGACATAGAATTGAGATCTCTACTCTCCTCTATGGCTGCCACCTTTGAGGCAAACCTCTCAGGCAGAATTCTCAGAATTTTCTTCACAATAGATGAGTCCTTCTTGTTCTTCCCATGACTTCTAAGATCGTTTACATCATCACTAACCCTGGTGAAGAACTCTTAGACTGTGTCATTTTTCTGCATTCTGAGAGATTCATATCTCTCCTTGAAAACTTGAAGCTTGGCCTCCTTCATTCTGCCATCACCTTCATAGACTTTCTGCAATTTATCCCATATCTCATTGGCAGATTTGCAGTCCATAACTTTAGCATATTCAGCATCTGTCAATGCTGAAATGATGACATTTGAGGCCTTCCCATTTATCTCAAACTGTCTTAATTCTTCTAGGGTTGGATCTTTACCTTCTTTTGGAGGCTCAAAACCCTCCTATACAGATTTTACTACATTCATGCCCATGGTTGCAAATGCTACCTGCATTCTCGCTCTCCACATATGGTAGTTGGTTCCATTGAAGATTGGAACCTTCTTGTTGTAAGTAGTGTTGGTGCTGGCACCGGCATCCATTTCTTAGTATGCTGAATAAGTTAAAACTTATGGAGCTCTTCAAATTAGTACACCGAGCTGTTAAGCTTTTTACTGGTGAACCTGTGTTTTGATACCAATTGAAGTTCCCAATTTCACCCTAGGATCTACCAGGTTGTGATACTAAGAGGGGGGTGAATTAGTATCACCACAATTTGCAATTCGTAGGTAAGTGAACAACTTCAATCTCTTCTTAAAAGTGAACTCTTTCTCAAATTCGACTAAGGTAGATCTATTGCTACCTACTAATCACAATAGTCCCTAAAGTCACGTTTCAGACACCTTGCCTAATAGACAATTCAGATGTTCTTGTTTAGGTCTTCGTTAGGTTATGGGTTGGCTAACACTCTAGCTGTGTTCACAACACAATTCAAAACACAGAACGTAGAGCAGATTAAGGACACACGAGATTTACGTGGTTCCGTCAACGTGACGTACATCCACGGTGGTAGGGGCTCTCCCTTATCGAGACTATCTACTATACTTGAGAATTCCAGTTACAATAGATGTCTTAATCTTATGCTCCTTTCACTATTGCAATTACTAAGCAAGTACAATATAAAGAGTGTCACTTACTGTGTCTAACCTTCTTCTAGCTTGTCTTGCCTCTATTGAATTGAAAGGCTGCTCCACTGCCACTTAGAAGTTCACCACAATGCTCTTTAACCTCTTTTGAAGAAATCTGGAAATACATTGAGTTCTTCTGATGCTTCGCCGAATTCCTTCTCTAGGTTGTTTCACACAGCTCCTGCTTTCACTGTCTCACGGTCTCACCCATCTCCTATTTCACGGTCTTACTGTTTCACGGCCTGTCCTCACGCTTCTGGTCTGTCACGCCGTTGCACGCTCTGGTCTTATGCCATCTCTTGACGTACACCCACGCTTCTGGTCTGCCGTTTCACGTCTCTTGTCCTGCCTCACGCTACTCATTTTTCTGGTTCATGTCTCTCGGCTTGCCTCACACTACTGGTTTTTCTGGTTCATGTCTCTTAGCCTGCCTCATGCTTCTGGTCTGCTGTCTTCTCTTACGGGTGGTCTCACGGATACTAGGTCTGTTGTATTCTCTTCTGAGTGATCTCATAGATACCAGGTCTGTTGTCTTCTTTTCCGGGTGGTCTGTTTCTTATTCCTCCTCTTACTAGTTGTGCATTTCAGGTTTGCTTGCAGGACGTGTTTCTAGTTTCCTTGCAGGAGGTGACATGTTCTGGTTTGCTCTCCCGGTGGTGACGTTTCTGGTTTGCTTTCCCAGTGGTGTTGTTTCTGATCTCTTACTATTCTGCTCTCTTTATGGCCATCTCCTCTCGACCTCTATCTTCGTTCAGCCCCCCCTTTCGGCTGTCTCCTCTTTTTCTCCTTTTTTTTTGCCGACAGTGGGGTTCCCTTTTGGTATATTATTTTCTCTTCATTTTGGCTGGTTGTTGTAGGGTTGCTGTTTATTCAATTTTGTTGGCCCCTCCTTTTTGTTTTGTCTTCCAAGGCCTTTATATACTTTCTTCCATGAAACCCTAATAAGGTTTACGTGGGAGATTTACGTTCTTGCCCTTATGCAGCAGAGTTACTTTCTTGCCCTTCCATAATTTCTTGCATACTTAACCCTAATTGACAATAATTACAACCCATACAAGGCTGTGGGAACAACAACTATTATCAAGTTTTATGCAAATGTAATGGTTTATTAGTTCTTACAAAAAAAAAAATAATTTGACATTGGATCATATTGATAAAATTGTAGATCCAAAAGAAAAAAGGGAATAATTAGAAAAATATCTTCAGCTAACTTAAGATAATACTAAGTTTAAAGAGTCAAAAGAAAATTACAATTTAAAAATTGTTATTGAGAGAAATAGAAACAATCATTTTAATTTAAAAACTAGAACTATAGAACCCTTTATTAAAGAGCTTAAAGTTGAAATAAATCAGTTAAAAACTAAAATCAAAGGGTTAAAAGAATGTGTGTCAATTATAGAATCAATGTTAAATAAGATAGTAAAACTTCTAAATATTCCAAATACCTCTTTAAAAAAGGAGTTAAGTACTCTTTAATATATCAATCTTATTGATAGGGTTATTACCCATAAGTAGCATACCAAGATTACAGTCATAATCAATAAAGAATATATTTTTTTTTTCATTGACTTAATAAATTCAAATGTTGATATGAATTGTATAAATGAGCGAGTAGTTCCTTTAAAATACTTTTCAAAAACAACAAAAGTGTTAAACATGGTTGATAAAAGCAAACTTGTTATTAAGTGCAAACTGGCATACGTGGCAATATGCAATGAAGGAATTTGCATAAAAATTTCTTTGATGTTAGTTATGAATCTATCTCAGAATGTTATCTTAGAAAATCCTTTCTTGCACATACTATATCCTATTAAGAAAATTAGTAATCAAGGGATTTTCACATAGATAAATGGAAAGCTTATTAGTAGTAAGTTTTTATCTACTCCCTAATATAGGGAAATAGATTTACATCAAAAAGCAATTCAAAGAAAAGAGAGATTTATTCAATCTCTTAAGAATGAAGTAAAGAGTTAATATTTGCAAGAAAATATTAATTCTCTTATTATTCAAGCTAACATATAGAAAATAAAGGTAAAATTAGAAATTCTAATTTGTGCATATATTTTTATAGCTTTTTGGAATAAAAAAAGGATATAGTAGAATTAACACATAAAGTGACTTTTAATGAAAGTCCAATACCTACTAAAGCCAAAATTATAGCCATAGGACCAAGACATTTAAAGATTTGTAAAATGAAATAAATAATCTCCTAAAGAAAGAGCTTATTAGAAAAAGTAACAATTATTGGAGTTACCTAGCATTTTATGTTGAAAATACTGCAAAACTCAAAAAAGGAGTCTTGAGGTTGGTTATTAATTATAAGCCTTTAAATAAGGTGTTATGATGGATTAGATATTTTATATCTAATAAAAAGGATTTGCTTAATAGGTTTTATGAATTTCATATATTTTCAAAATTTGATATGAAATCTAGTTATTAGCAAATCTAGATTCATGGAAAGGATAAATATAAAACTACATTTACATTTCCATTCAAATCCTACGAGTGAAATGTGATGTCATTTAGGTTAAAAAATGTACCCTTTGAATTTCAAAAAATTATGAATGAAATATCTAATACTTATTCAACATTTACAATTATTTATATTAATCATGTTGTTCCCACAGCCTTGTATGAGTTGTAATTGTTGTCAACCATATTTAATTATGCAAGTAAAAGTGGCTCATATCTCAGGAATTACAAGATAAGTCTAGCATGTCAAATAACCTCGTAAAGTGATCTCCTTGGAGTGAACTTATAGAGGGAGTTTAGCATTGCTTAAGTCTTAGTGTGACAGTATGACAGGGTTGTATACGGATAATAAGTTCATAAGAAGTTAAATCTGCAAGTCTATAAGCCTATCTTGAGACTAAGTCCAGGAGCAAAAGTCCAGAGGAAGTGTCCATAACACGGTCCATAGGAGGAGCCCATAAAAAGATTCAGTAAGGGGGCCTGCAGGAGAAGTCCGAAAGATGAGTCCGTAAGATGGTCCACAGGATGATTTCATAAGAAGATTCCGTAAGACTGTCCGAAGGACAAGTCCGGAGGAAGATTCCATAACATTGGTCCATAAGAAGACCACTCCATAGGATGAACAGTGGATTCCGGAGTTATGGAGTAAATTCCAGAAGTACGATGTAATTCCGTAAGAGCGACGCAATTTCGAAAGCGAATGAACAATGAAGTTCGAGGTTACGAAGCAATTCCAGGGTTACAAAGCGATTCCATAGTTATGAAGTAATTTCGTGGTTATGTAGTGATTCCGAAGGAGTAGAATAATTTCGGGGTCACGAACAGACAAGGAGTCCGGAAGAAGGGAAGGTTACGAAATTTTAACTTAGCATTTCTGGAAGATGGGTAGTTACAGGGGCAGTTTCTTCTGTACATTTTTAACTATTCATGGACAATCTTGACCGTTCATTCAAGCATTGAAAGGATGAGATTTTAGTAAAAAGAAAAGAGCAAGAAAAATAAATTAAGGAGGATAATGCAGAATCTTGAATGGAACAATAGTATGAAGCCACGTGGAGGAGCAAGAAAGGAAGTCCGTTGTAGCTACAATAAACCCTACTAGGGTTTCCATAGAGGGCAGTATATAAACCAAGACTTATCTCTTTTGAAAGTGTGCATGTGAGATAACCTAATGAAGACATTCTATGAAGCTTAGAGAGAACTCAACGAATTTCCAGATTTCTTCAAGAGAGGTTAGAGAGTGTTTTGGTGATCTTCCAAGTGGCAGTGAAGCAGCCTATTTAAATCAAGCAGAGGCAAGACAAGCTAGAAGAAGGGTAGACACAGTAGGTGACACAGTTTGTATTGTGATTGCTGTATTTGTAATAGTGAAAGGAGTAGAAGATTAAGACATTCGTTGTAACTACATTGTAATCATAGGGGATACCACACTAGTATTCTCAAGTATAGTGAATTGTCTCGGTAGAGGAAGAATCCCTACCACCGTGAAGTAGGTCATATTGACCAAACCACGTAAATCTCTTGTGTCCTTACTTTGAATTTACATACTATGTTTTGAATTAAGTTGTGAACAAAGCTAAAGAATCATCAAACCCATAACCTAAAAGAAGACCTAATCAAGAACAACCAATCTGTTTAATAGGCAAAGTGTCTGAAAGGTAACTTTAGGGACTATTGTGATTAGTAGGTAACAATAGATTTACCTTAGCTGAATCTGAGAAAGAGTTCATTTCTGAGAAGAGTTTGAAGTTGTTCACCCACCTACATATTGACAAGAGCTAAAGTATTAAAGAAGTAAAGTACTTTGGCTTAAATTATCAAAGTTTTTCAAGAGGGTAATACTGATTCACCCCTCCTCAGTATCATAAACTAGTAGATCCTAGGGTGAAGTTGGGAACTTCAAATCATATAGTAGTATTCACTAATACTATTAAACAACATTTTAAACATTTGAACCTTTTCTTAAAGGTCTTTCAAAGTTGGTTTAGTAGTTTCTAATTAAAAGATAAAGTTATTTCAAACTATAAGTTCTTTAGGCACTTCATTGAAAATGGATATATTGTTCCCATTTATTGAGTAATTCAATTTTCCTTTACAATTCTTCATGAAATAAGTGACAAATAATAGTTGCAAAGATTTTTGGGGTGTTTGAATTATATTTCACAATTTTCTAAAAGTTTAGCCTATAATGCTAAACTTATTTTTGAAATATTGCAAAAAAATCCACCAAATTGGATGGATGAACATATGAAGGCAATTAAGAAGACTAAAATAAAAACAAAGGAACTATCATTTCTAACTCTTCCTCATCTCAATACTTTTAAAATAGTCAAAACTAATACATCAGATAAAGGATATGGAGAAATCTTTAAGCAAAGGATCAACTTTAAAGAATAGCTTATTTGCTTCACTTCATGAGTTCAAAGAGGAGTTAAAGTTAATTACTCAACTATAAAGAAAGAAATTTTAGCAATTGTGCTATGTATTTAAAAGTCTAAAAGTGATTGATTAAATTAGAAGTTCCTTTTTAGAATAGATTGTAAGATAGTAAAGAATGTCCTAACTAAAGATGTTAAGAACATCACTTTAAAACAAATTTTTGCTAGATAGCAAGGAATTCTTTCTATTTTTAATTTTGATATCGATTTTATTAAAGGAAATTCTAATTTTTTACTTAATTTTTAACTTATAAGTATTTGTAGGGAAAAATGTTATAAGTAAGAGGCCTCTTATATAAGGACCTTAGTCCCCAATAAAGTTGGTTAATTCACTTGCTAAAGATACAAAAGTTTGCGGTGATGCTTATGAGTTAGCTTAGAATAAATCCATAACATATCATTTAACTCCAAAGCAAAAAGGCTTAATGATTATTAACCCATACCATTATGAAGGATTTTATGTATTATCAATATATATTACATGAAATAGGTTTAGTGGTTATTAAATCCATAGAATGAGGATTTGGATCTAGTTATGACTTTAGAGATTAGGCATATGCCAAATTGAAGATAAAGAGAATTCTTTATCTAGAAGATTGACAATGAGATCTCTTTGGTTATAAGGATCTAATGGAATGGTGGAAGATTAAATCCTATAATTATTTTATGTATATCAAAGCATGGGAAAAAGCTTTATTATATGAAAATAGGTAAAAAAATTTAGTTGGTCCATTCAAATACATCTTCTAAATGATCCAAAAAAATTCTCAAATTAGTTTGAAACTTGATTTTTTCAAGTGGAGTTTACATCATCTAATCTTACCTCACAAGATAATAACTATTTATTAATAGTTTTGCAAAATGAATGAAGAGATTAAAGACCTATTATTAATATTTGCAACATGATATCATGTATCATGGATCATCAAATGGGACTATACTATTATGACTAAATAGGTTAATGGTTTAGATATGGACATTAAACATGTTTCATGGTTGGCAAGGAGGATCATTATCTACTAGTGGGAAAAGTATGATTTCTTTGAAGATGTAGTCTATACTGGCAAAGGGGTCTTCCGTATAAATAGGCTAAAGCTCCGCCATTAAAGCCCACTCCTTTTAATCCAAAAGAATTGTTAAAAATATTAATTAAGTCAATATCAAAAGAGAGGTCATTAAAAATAATGGTTGTATTGCTCCAACCCAAACAAAATGCGAATGTAGGCCAAGAGGAAAGCAGTTAGAAACACTTCAATGATAACATCATGCAAGATTCTTAGGACCCATATAAGCTTTAAGGAACAAAACTATATTCGGTGGAAAAGTAATCACAACAATTGATAGATAACTTTTATTAAAGTTACTTTAGTAAAAGTAAGGAATTAAGGACAATTTTACTTTGAAAAAAAGATTCCTCTGATAATAGTTATCACCTTTTCATTTATATAAATAAAACTTTTGGCTACTCTCAAAGGTAGAGTCCAATTTGCTCTCTTCAAGAGTTTAGATCTCTCTACTTCTCTCTCATATTTCTATACAATAAACACCTATAATGACATCCTATTTAATAAAAGCTTTGATCTTGTAAATGAGCTAGTTTTCAAAAGCTTTTATATATTTTGTACATTATCTATTTGTGTAATCTTGGGCTTGTTCACTCAAAATGATGATGAAATTAACTTTTTGTAAACACTTAACAAGTCAAGTAAGGCGAGTAAGGGTGCATAACTTAATTTTTCCTTAACCAAATTAAAAACCTTGTCTTGATTACTGCTCCACTTAAAGCCTACATTATTTTTAACAACCTTATTAGGGGTGCAACAATGGTGCTAAAGTATTTAATCAAGTGTTTATAGAAACTAGTTAGATCATGAAAACTACGCACATCACAAACTGACTTAGGTGTAGGCCAATCATGAATTGCTCTAACCTTTTCCTCATCAAACTCAATTCCCTTAGCCCTCATAACATAACCAAGAAATATGACCTTATCAATGCAAAAGGAACTTTTTTTATGGTTAACATACAATTTCTTAAAACGTAAAACACTTAAAATTAAATGTAAATGATCAAGATGCTTTATTAAGCTTTTGATATATAACAAAATATCATCAAAATTCACAACAATAACCTTTCCAATGAATGCACACAAAACTTAATTCATCAATTGCATAAAAGTGTTAGGTGCATTAGTGAGACCAGATGGCATAACAAGTCATTCATACCATATTTAGTTTTGAAAGTTGTTTTCTACTTATCTCCCTCTTTGATTAGCCCTTAATTATCCCACTTATGATAAGGAGATGTATGAATTGATATGAGCTTTGGAGACATGACAACATTACCTTTGGCAACTGAATGAGTTTGTCATCCATATTGAGCATGAATCCTTAAAACACTTGAAAGGGCAAAGGAAATTGAACAAATGACATGCCAAGTGGGTCAAATTCATTAAGGCTTTTCTCCATGTCATTAGATATAAAAAAAGGTAAGAAGAATGTGGTGGTTGATGCATTATCTTAAAGGTATATGCTTGTTTCTACTTTGAATGCAAAATTATTGGGATTTGAGTACATTAAAGTCTCTTATGCCAATGATCTTAATGTTGCTAATGTTTATAAAACTTATGAGAAAATAGCTTTTGGGAAGTTTTATAGGCATAAGGGTTATTTATTTAGAGAGAATAGATTGTGTGTGCCTATAAGTTCCTTGCAAGAGCTAGTTGTGTGTGAAGCTCATAGGAGTGGTCTAATAGGTCATTTCAGAGTTAGGAAAACCCTATTTATCATAGTTCAGGATTTCTTTTGGCCATGCAAGAAATAAGATGCTAAAAGGGTGTGTGGGAAGTGTATAACATGCAAACAAGCAAAATCTAGAGTTTTACCTATGCCTTGTACACTCCTTTACCCATACCTAGACAACTTTAGGTTGATTTTTCTATGGACTTTGTGGTAGGACTACTATGATAAAAAAAATGGTGGAGATTATATATTTTGTTATGGTTGATAGGTTATCAAATGACACATTTCATCCCATGCCATGAAAATGACAATGCAAACAACATAGCTGAACTATTCTTTAGAAAGACGATATACTTGCATGGCATACCTCGAAGCATTAGTTTAAATTGGGATGCAATATTCTTGAGTTACTTATGAAGGACTTTGTGGGGTAAGTTAAGTATTGAACTGTTGTTCATAGATAGATGAGCAAATCAAGGTAGATAATTGAACTTTTTCTATTTTGTTGCATGTTATTATTCACATAAATTTGAAAAAGTAAGAAGATCACATATAGAGTTTGCATACAATAAGAGTATTCATTCTACTACTTGTTCCTCTCCATTTAAAATTGTGTATGGTTTTAATCCTTTTACTCCTTTGAATATGATTCTTTTACCTACTGATGAGTATTGCTAGCTTAGATGATAACCACAAGGCAGAAATGGTGAAGAAGTTTCATGAAAAGGTGTGACAAAAAATTGCACATCAAACTGATCAATATGATTCTTATGCCAACAAAGGGCAAAAGAAAGTGGTGTTTAAATTTGGTAATTGGGTTTGGGTGCATATGTGCATGGAAAGGTTCTCAACTTAAAGGTATTTAAAGTTATACCCTAGAGGGGATGGTCTATTTCAAGTGGTGGCATAGATTAATGATAATGCCTATAACTTAGACTTTCATGGTGAGTACAATATGAGTTCAACATTTAATGTTGCTAATCTTTCTCCTTTTGATACAAGTGATGATTTGAGGATGAATCCTTTTAAAGAGAGGAGGAATGATGAGATTCATGGAGGTGCTCATGCATGGAGAACTTCTATGGATCCATTGAATATTTAAGATGGGCAAATAATATGTTTTAGAACTAAAAAGATGAAAAAGGTACTTAATGGGTTGATTAAAGACATTTAGGCCAAGAAAATTAATTCAAACTTGAAGGGAAACAAAGTATATCTTAATGTAAGTGAAGGTTTTTTTAATTGTATAAATATGCTAAATTAGTCTAAGTTAAGTGATTGTATAGAGTTGAAGCAACAGAGAAATGGAATTAATGAGTTAGACCTATCATGAGGTTTGAAAAACAGAGGACAAGGAATGGACCAATTGTAAAATCGACTATAAGATTGGTTTGTTGTTGGAAGGTTAGACTAGCATTAATCATGAGTCGATTGATGAACCAATTTGATGTTGAATGCATGACTTTGCAAATCTAACATAACTAAATTTGACTGAACCAATCCCAATTCATTTGCTATTACTTTATTTAGAAAATTTTTATTATTTCTTGGGCTAAGGTTGTTCAAATAAAGAGTAACTAGTAGTAGAATGAAGACTCCTATTATATGCAAACTCAACATGTAGTAAACAATCTTCCCATGTTTTCAAATTCATTCAAATAATAATACACAAAAGAGTAGAAAGAGTTCAATTAACCACCTAAGTCAACCCATCAGTTTGTGGATGACAAGTAGTTGAAAAAAATAGCTTATTACCTAACTTACTCTACAAAGTCTTCTAGAAGTAGCTTAAGAACTTTGTATCCCAATTTGAAACAATGCTTCATGGCATGCCATGCAAATGTACTACTACTCTAAAGAATAAGTTAGCCATATTGCTTGCATCATTGGTTTTATGGCATGGGATGAAGTATGCCATCTTTGAAAATTTGTCAACAATGAAAAATACAAAATCTCTACAACTTTTTTTATTGCAGCAACCCTAATACAATGTTCATAGATAAATCAACCTAAGGATGACTAGGTATAGGGTAAAACTCTAGATTTAGCCTATTTACATGTTATGCATCTCTCACATACACTCTGATGCGGAAAACCCCAAAAAAACGTGGCTTAGGGACCCAACGCACACAATGAATCAAATAACAATCAGGAAAGCTAAATCAGAGTTTAATAACACAAACCCTAGACCCAATA
>JAHOYR010000016.1:4441639-4459542 GCA_023213295.1 Bruguiera hainesii
TTTGGAATGGGCAATGGACCTCTTGCATCCTTTGAAACCTTCCACCCATCATCTCTACGATTGTCATCACCCTCTCAACAACTCTTTCCATATGAGGCCAAAAAAAAAGTTCCATTAGGACATCTACAGTTTTCCTAACTCTAAAAAGACCCATTAGATTGTGTGCATAAGCTTCTCTCATAACCAACTCCCTCTAAGAGCTCATAGGCATGCATAAACGATTTTCCTTAAATAAAAAACCCTCATTTTTATAAAATTTCTCAAAGGCTGACTTCTCACATGCTTCATACACATTAGCAAAGTTAGGATCTTCTACATATAAATCTTTAATATATTCAAATTCAAATAATTTTGTAGTAAGTGTAGAGATAAGGGCATACCTATGAGATAATGCATCAGTTACCACATTTTCCTTACCTTGTTTAAATTTGATTATGTAGGGAAATATGTCAATGAATTTGATCCACTTAACATGTCTTTTGTTCAACTTTCCTTATCCCTTTAAGTGCTTTAAGGATTCATGGTTGGCATGGATGATAAATGCCCTGGGCCAAAGGTAATGTTGCCATGTCTTTAAAGCCCATATCAATGCATATATCTCTTTATCATAAGTATAATAATTGAGACTTGCTCCACTTAGTTTTTCACTAAAGTAGGCAATTAGGCATCTTTCCTACATCAAAACAGCTGCAATGCCAATCCTTGAAGCATCACACTCAATCTCAAAAGTTTTTGCAAAGTCAAGTAAGGCAAGTAAGGGTGTATAACTTAATTTTTCCTTCATGTAATTAAAAGAGTTGTTTTGAACACTACCCCACTTAAAACTCATGTTCCTTTTGATAACCTCAATTAGTGGTGCAGCTATGATGCTAAAGTCCCTAACAAAGCATCTATAGAAACTAGTTAAACCATGAAAGCTATGCACATCACCAATTGACTTAAGTGTAGGCCAATCACGAAATGCCCTAACTTTTTCCTCATCAACCTTAATATCTTTAGCACTCACAACATAGCCAAGAAATGTGATTTATTTAGTACAAAAAGAACAATTCTTTAAGTTAGCATACAATTTCTTAGAATATAAAACAATTAAAATAGAACATAAATGATTAATATGCTTTTTTACACTTTTACTGTAAACCAAAATATCATCAAAATACACAATCACAAATTTACCAATGAATGGATGCAAATCATGATTCATTGGTTGCATAAAAGTACTTGGTGCATTAGTGAGACCAAATGGCATAACAAGTCATTCATACAAATCATACTTAGTTTTGAAAGTTCTTTTCACTTATCTCCTCTCTCATCCTAATTTGGTGATGTCCACTTTTCAAATCATTTTTAGAAAAGATACATGAACTATGCAATTTATCCAACATGTCATCTAACCTAGGCATAAGGTGATGATACTTTACAGTGAATTTGTTGATTACTTGACAATCAACACACATTCTCCAAGTTCCATCTTTCTTAGGTATAAGTAGGACAGAAACTATACAAGGACTTATGCTTTCCCTCATATATCCTTTCAAAATAAGTTCCTTAACCTGCCTTTGAAGCTCCTTTGTCTCCTTAGGACTACTCCTATATGCTAGCTAGTTTACAGTGATTTTGTTGATCACTTGATAGTCAACACACATTCTCCAAGTTCCATCTTTCTTGGTATAAGTAAGACAGGAATTGTACAAGGACTCATACTTTTCCTCACATATCCTTTCAAAATAAGTCCCTCAACCTACCTTTAAAGCTCCTTTGTTTTCTTAGGACTACTCCTATATGCTGGCTAGTTTGGGATGGATGCACTAGGGATAAAATCAATTTGATACTCAATTCCACTCTTAGGGGGCAATCCACTTGGGACATCGTTAACAAATACATTTTCAAATTCTTACAAATGAGAAATAATAATACTAGGCAAAGACGAGTCAAATGTATTAGTGTTAAAATAAGCCCCTTTGTACAAAAGTACTATCCTAAGTTGTTTGGCATAAAATGCTCTTTTGACATCACTTTCTTTTGCATAAAAACTTTCTATTTTCATTTCTCTCTCTTGTGTCCTCACATTTTCTCATCTCTTTTCTCTTTTTTCAATCTCTCTTTTCTATTCACTCCCATTTTTAATCCTTAATTGATCCTCATAAGATTTTTGAGGTGATAATGGTACAAGAGTGATAGCTTTTTCGTTTCATATAAAGGAATATTGATTCTTGAAGCCATCATGCATAACTCACTTGTCAAACTACCATGGCCTTCCTAGTAGAATATGACCTATATACATATGTATAACATCACATAAAACTTCATCATAGTACCTTCTAATAGAAAATGACACAAGCACTTGCTTATTTACCATGACTTCACCACTATTATTCAACCATTGAAGCTTATATGGCATAAGATGCTTCATAGTTGGTAAATTTAGCTTTTTAACCATAATTGTGCTAGCTATATTAGTGTAACTCCCCCTATCAATAATCATACTATATACCTTATCTTTGATACAACACCTCAACTAAAAGATTTTATCTTGTTGCACCTTATTTTCTTCCTTCACTTGCACATTTAATGTTCTCCTTGTGACGACAACTACTCCATTAATTAAATACACCTCTCCATCACTTTCATCCTTTGATGATGACACAAAATCATCATTTGATTCACTTGCAGTTTCAACATCACTATACCTCTCAAGATCACTTGAGATGTAATGTGACAGTTGCCCAAACACTTAAAACATTTAACATTTTTATTTTAACTTGGTTAAGGGTCAAAATTACCTGCCTCCTTACTAAAACCCACATTTTTATACTTGGATAGCTCAGATTTGGGATTGTAATTGGCCTTCTCATCCCTTTTACTCCAATTCCACTTCTAAGATAAGGTAGAACCTAAATTCTACCCAAACCATGTGGAACCCTTTTGTTTAAGTTCTCTTTTGACTTTCATTGCCTTGTGCACTTGTCTTCTAATTAAACATAATGTTGTAATTCAACCATGTTGGCTATGTCTTTATTTAGCCCTTCCAAAAATCGAACCATGGTTGCCTTTCTATCTTCCTCTACATTCACCCTAACCATGGCAATCTCAATCTTTTTATGGTAATCCTCCACACTTATAGTGTCCTTAGTGAGCCCTTACAACCTTTGGTACAACTCCCTATAATAATGACTAAAGGCAAACTCCTCCTTTTGATAATATTAAATTGGTATCAATAGGCCACTCATGATTCCTTCTCTTAGTCAAAACAAGTTGATCTCATCGAATAATAGCATAATTACTAAATTCAACAGTAGCAAACTTTACCTTTTTCTCCTCGGAATAGTTATTGTAGTCAAAAACCAATTCAACCTTCTTCTCCCATTCTAAGTACACATCAGGATCATTCTTACCTTAAGATAAAGGAATTGTCATTTTAATACTACCCAAATTATGATCATTAGTGCCTTACTTCCCAAAATCTCTCTAATTCCTTTTATTGTTGGCTATTCTAATCGCAGTAGTTCAATCATCAAATTCTTCATCTTTTACATCATCTTCATGGTCATAGGCTCGTCTTAATTGCCTTTTTGTAGTAAGAGCCCTATGGTCCATATGCCTCCTTTGCAACTTTGCTATTGTAGTAGCTTGCTCCTTTATCCTCTCCCTCATATCATCAAATATGGTATTCATGTGCTCAAATTGTTGTTGCATAGCTTTGATCATAAAGGAAACATCACTAACTCCTTTTTGAGCTATACCTTTGTCTATGGAAGTCATAATATGACTTATACACAAAATGATTAGGATACCTCACAAAACACTCCCTCACGTGTTTCACTCAAAATAAAGGTGTCACACTCCTATGTGTTTATGCTTTTTATGGATTTTTTTTACTATAAACTTGCATTTTTGCCTTTTACTACTAAAATTTCCCCTTTCAACTCTTTAAAGAACTAAACAAGCTAAATCAAGAGGATTGATTTTAAACAAAATAAGATAAATGGCGTAGAATTAAACTAATTGGAAAACAATAAGTCAAAAAAGAAAAATGAAATAGGATATCAAGGCAAACGAATTTAATGAATTATACTCACAAAAATCTAGATAAAGGGTAAACCTATAGGACAAATTTGGATGACATAAAAAGAAAATAGATGGTAGAATTAGAGTTAAGCAAGAAAACTACATTATTATTATAGCTAATATGACCAAACTGTTTATTTTTTATCAATAACTTGAATTTGATGCCTTTTTCTTCTTTTTTCTTTTTTGTTCAAAACAAAATAACAATAAAATACTTAAAGATAATAATTGAAATTGAAATTAGAATGTTTTTGATAGTTATGATCTAAAAAACAAAGAGCAAAGTGAGAAGGGTTGCAAATGAACAAATTAGTGCATTTGAATGGTAATGCGCTTAATAGACAAACTAAACCAAAATAAATAAATCAAAAGGTAGCAAATTGAAGAATTAATTGATTTAACTTGATTTAGAGTTAGGCTCTAATACCAACTGATGCAAAAGAACCGCAAAAGATGTGTGTGTTTTAAGGACCCAACGCACACAAGGAATCAAAGAATATATAGGAAAGCTAAATCAAATTTTAATAACACAAACCCTAAACCCAGCATTCAAAGGAACAATAACATAGGGTATTTAAGAAGGATATGGATGCCACACTCTAGAAAGAAAGGGAATTAGGAGTGATAAGTCAAGTGGAATGCCACAAGAAGAGATACTTCTTGATAAGTTCTTTAGTTCTCAAAGAACCAAAGGAGAAAACTCTTACTTTTTATTTCTCTCAAAGTTGTCTAATGTTCTAGAGCTTACAATGAGGTGCCTATTTATAGGCTAAGATAGCAATCCTAAAAGAAGCATAAATTCCTATTTAGGATAAATCCTTATTTTAGAGGAATTCCTATGCAGGACAAATTCTTATATAGAAAACTTACTTTTATATAATCACTTATTTAAGATAAACTACTATTTAGGAGTGAATGTTAGGTCTTGGCTCATTAAGAACACCAATCATATTAATAACGCCTTGACTCCTTTCCAAGCTTGAATTTGCACCATTTGTAGCTAGGTTAGCCTAAATGTCCTTAATTTGCTCATTTAGTGCTTCTTTCATCTTTTTGGCTATAGTTCATGTTATTAGGTCTTCTATAATGTGTAATTTGGCCTCTTGCATTCTTTGAAGCCTTCTGCCCATCATCTCTAAGGTTCTCATCATTCTTTATAAAATTTTAAAATATAATTCAAACATCCTAATAACCTTTGCAGTTATTTTTCACTAATTTCATTACGAAATTTAAAGGAAAACTCAATTGCTTGATTGATAGAAACAATTGTTCCATTTTTTATGAAGTAACCAAGGAATTGAAGTATGATTTGAAATAACTTCATCTTCTTAGTTGAAACAGGTAAACCTTGCCAATAACTAGAATTCATACCAAAATTTGAAAATATTTGAGTTTCATAAAACCTACTTAGCAAATCATTTTTATTAGGTATAGGATATGTAATCCATCTTAAGGCCTTATTTAAAAGCTTATAATTAATAATTAATATTAGAACTCCTCACTTTGTGACATTTTCCACATACAATATTAGGAAACTTCATGGGCTATTTGATGAAAAGCTTAAAGATGATGTGTGCAAGACTTCAAAGGATGCAAGAGATCCATTGCACATTCTAAAAAATTCAATAACACAAGTTAAAGCCAAAAAGATGAAAGAAGTACTAAATAGGCTAATTGAAGATATTTATGCCAACCAAGCTACAAAAGGTGCAAATTTAAGTTTGAAAGAGAGTCAAGGCTTTATTAATATGATTGGAGTGCTTAATGGGTTAGGGTTAAGTAATAGCATTCACTCCTAAATAAGAGTTTATCATAAACAAGTGTTTGTTATAAAGTGGAAGTTTTTTGAATAAGTATATGTTCTAAATAGGAGTTTGTTTTAAATGGAAAATTTTCTTAAATCTGATTTTTTTGTCTCTTTTAGGGTTCCTATCTTAGCCTATAAATAGACACCTCTTTAAAAGTTCTAAAATCAAAAAATTTGAGAAAAATAAAAAGTGAGAGTTTCTCCTTTTGTTCTTTTAAGAACTAATGAACTTATCAAAAAGTGGCTCTTTTTGTGGTGTTCAACCTAACTTATTGCTCCCAATTCCTTCTTTTCTAGAGTGTGACATCCATATTCTTCTTAATATCCTAAGGTTATGTTCCTTTGAATATTGGGTATGGGTTTCGTGTGATTAAAGTCTGACTTAGCTTTCCTAAGTACTATTTGATTCCTTACATATGTTGGGTCCCTAAGTTGCATCTTTTGGGGTTTGCATTACTTGGTATCAAAGCCTAGCTCTAAATCAGGTTTGATTATTAATTCTTCAATTTGCTGCCTTGTGATTTATTTATTTTTGTTTATTTTATCTATTAAGCATATTACCATTCAAATGCATTAATCTATCCATTTGCAATCTTTCTTACTTTGTCTATTTGTTTGAGCACAAAACTATCAAAATGTGCTATTTTCAATTCCATTTGTTGTTTCTAAGTATTCTATTATTGTTTAGCCAAAAAAAAAAACATTAAATTTAAGTTATTAATAGAAGTTAAACAATTTGGTCAAATTATCCATAATAATAATATAGTTTTCTTTCTCAACTCCAATTCTACTATCTATTTTCTTATTATGTCATCTAAATTTGTCCTTTAGGTTTAACTTCCTATCTTGTTTTATTTGAGTCTAGTTCATTAAATTTGTTTGAATTAATGCCATTTACCCTTTTTTGTTTTTTTGACGTTTTACCCCATTTAGCTTATTTTGTTCAAAACCAATCATTCTGATTTATCTTTTTTAGTTCTTTAAAGAATTAAGAGGGGGTAATTTAAGTGGTGAAAAGAAAGAGTGCAAGTTTATATTAAGAAAAGGCCATAAAAAAAGTGTAAAACATGAAAGAGTGTGACACCCTTTTAAGTGAAACATGTGAGGGAGTGTTTTGTAAAGTATCCTAATCATTTTGAGTAGAAGTAACACTATGACTTCCAAAGAAAAAAGTGTAGCACAAGAGGGAGTTAGTAATGTGTCCTTCATGATCAAAGCCATATAACAATAATTTGAGCACATGAATACTAGATTTGATGATATAAGGGAGAGGATAGAGGAGCAAGCTAATACAATAATAGAGTTACAAAGAAAGCATGGAGACTATAAGGTTCCTAATGCAAAAAGGCAAGTGACATGAGCCTATGACCATGAAGATGATGTAGAAGATCATGAATTTGGTGATCAAGCAAATATGGTTAGAATTGTCAATAATAAAAGGGATCAAAGAGATTTTAGGAGGGGAGGCACCTTCAATTAACACTTAGGCAGCATTAAAATGACCATTCCTCCATTCTAAGGTAAGAATGATCCATTAAATGTGCAAGGTGAGCATTTGGTTAATGAAGTAACTCTCATCACAAGGTGAGCATTAAATGTGCAAGTGAAGGAAGAGAATGAGGTGCAATGAGATAACATCTTTCATATAAGGTGTCTTCTGAAAAATAAGATATGTAGTATGATTATTGATGGTGGGAGTTGTAGTAATGTAGCTAGCACAATTATGGTTTAAAGCTGAATTTACTACTATAAAGCATCCTAGGTCATATAAGTATCAATGGTTGAATGAGAGGTGAAATCAAGTAAATAAATAAGTGCTTGTGTTGTTTTCTATCCAAAGGTACCATGATGAAGTTTTATATGATGTTGTACCTATACATGTGGGTCATGGCCCACATGGCAATTTGACAGGTGAGTTAGGCATGATGGCTTCAAGAATTGACATTCCTTTTTAATGAATGAAAATTCTATCACTCTTATACCATTAACACCTCAACAAGTATATAAGGATCAATAATGAGAGTGAAGAGAAAAAGAGAGATTAAAAGGAGAGGAATAACCAAAATAGAAAGAAGAGGAGAAAAAGTGAGGACACAAGAGAGAGGGATGAAAAAAACAAGTTTCTATGCAAAAGAAAGTGATGTCAAAAAGCATTTTATGCCAAATAGTCTATGATTGTACTTTTGTACAAAAAAGCTTATTTTAACACTAGCAAAATTGACTTGTCTTTGTCTAGTGTTGTTATTTCTCTTTTGCAAGAATTTAAAGATGTTTTCCCTAATGATGTTCCAAGTAGATTACCACTTAAGAGAGGAATTGAGTATCAAATTGATTTTATCCCTAGTGCATCTATTCCAAATTGGCTACCATATAGGAGTAATCCTAAGGAGACAAAGGAACTTCAAAGGTGGGTTAAGGAACTTATGTTGAAAGGATATGTGATAAAAAGCATAAGTCCCTATATAGTTCCTATCCTACTTGTACCCAAGAAGGATGAGACTTAAAGGATATATGTTAATTGTCGAGCAGTCAACAAAATCACTATAAAGTATCGTCACCCTATACCTAGGTTAGATGACATGTTAGATGAATTGCATGGTTCTTGTGTCTTTTCTAAAGTTAATTTGATAAGTGGTATCACCATATTAGGATAAGAGAATAAGATGAGTGGAAAATAACTTTCAAAACTAAGTATGGTACGTATGAATGGTTTGTTATGCCGTTTGGTCTCACTAATGCACCAAGTACTTTTATGCAATTAATGAATCATGTTTTATGTACACCCATTGGTAGATTTGTGGTTGTATGTTTGATGATATTTTGGTCTAAAGCAAAAGTTTAGAATTACATCTTGATCATTTATGTTTTGTTTTAATTGTTTTACCTTTTGAGAAATTGTATACTAACTTTAAGAAATGTTAATTTTCTACTAACAAGATCATATTTCTTAGCTATGTTATGAGTGCTAGAGGTATTGAGGTTGATGAGGAAGAAGTTGAGGCAATCCATGATTGGCCTACATCTAAGTCAGTTAGTGATGTGTATAGCTTTCATGGTCTTGCTAGTTTCTATAGATGCTTTGTGAGGGACCTTAGCACCATTACTACACCACTAATTAAGGTTATTAAAAAGAACATGGGTTTTAAATGAGGTAGTGACCAAGACAAGGCTTTTAATTACATTAAGGAAAAATTAAGTTCTACATCCTTAGTTGCTTTACCTAACTTTGCAAAAACTTTCAAAGTTGAGTGCAATGCTTTAAGTATTGGCATTGGAACTATTTTGATGTAGGAGAAGTGTCTAATTACCTACTTTAGTGAAAAGCTAAGTGGAATAGGCCTTAAAGCACTCCCTATGATAAAGAGATATATGCATTGGTATGCGATTTGGAGACATAGCAACACTACTTTTAGCCTAAGGAGTTTGTCATTCATACTGACCGTGAATCCTTAAAGCACTTAAAGGGATAAGGAAAGTTGAACAAAATAGATGCTAAGTGGGTTGAATTCACTGAAACCTTTCCCTATGTCATTAAATATAAACAAGGTAAGGAAAATGTGGTAGCTAATACATTATCTCATAGGTATGCTCTTATCTCTACACTTACTGCAAAATTATTCAGATTTGAATATATTAAAGACTTTTATGTAAAAAATCCTGGCTTTGCTAATGTGCATAAAGCATGTGAGAAGTCAGCCTATGAGAAATTTTATAAGCATAAGAGTTTCTTATTTAGGGAAAATTGTTTATGCATGCTTATAAGTTCTTTGATGGAGTTGGTTGTAAAAAAAGCACATAGAGGTGGTCTAATGGGTCATTTTAGAGTTAGGAAATCCCTAGATATCTTAGCTGAACATTTCTTTTGGCCATACATGAAACAAGATGTTGAAAGGGTATATGAGAAATGTATAACATGCAAACAAGCCAAAATTTAGAGTTTTACCCCATGGCTTGTACACTCTTTTACCCATACTTGGTCATCTTTGGGTTGATTTATCTGTAGACTTTGTATTACAATTGCTATGATCAACAAGGGGTAGGGATTCTATATTCGCTGTTCTTGACAGATTTTCAAAGATGGCACACTTTATCCCATGCCATAAAAATAATGAGACAAGCAACGTGGCTGAATTATTCTTTAGAGAAGTAGTACATTTGCATTACATGCCTCAAGAGTATTGTTTAAGATCAGGATACAAAGTTCTTAAACTATTTTTAGAAGACTTTGTAGGGTAAGTTAGGTACTAAGCTATTGTTTTCAATTACTTGTCATCCCCAAATTGATAGGTAGACTAAGATGGTTAATCAAACTATTTCTATTTTGTTGCATGCTATTATTCAAATGAATTTGAAAAACATGGGAAGATTATTTACTACATGTCAAGTTTACATATAATGGGAGTGTTCATTTTACTACTGGTTACTCCTTATTTGAAATTGTATATGGTTTTAAACCTTTGACTCCTTTAGGGTTGGTGCCTATACTTATCAATGAGTATTCTAGCATAAATGGTGAACGCAAGGCTAACATGGTAAAGAAATTGCATGAGAAGGTGTGGTAACATATTGTAAAACAAACTAAGCAAAACGTATGCCAAGTCAATAAAGGGCAAAAGAAGGTGGTGTTTGAACTTGGTAATTAGGTTTAGGTGAACATATACAAGGAACAGTTGCTAGCTCAAAGGTGTTCAAAGCTATAGCGTGGAGGAGATAATCCATTTTAAGTAGTAGTACAAATTAATGATAATGTCTATAAGTTGGACTTTCGTGGGGAGTATAATGTGAGTGTAACATTTAATATTTTTAATCTTTCTCCTTTTGATGTAGGTGAGAAGAAGCTTGGAGATAATATGTGGTAGACTTCAAAGGATACAAAAGATCCATTGAAAGAAGCACTAGATGAACTTATTAAAGACATTTAAGCCTACTAAGCTATAAATGGTGCAAATTCAAGCTTGAAAGAAAGTTAAGATCTTATTAATATGATTAAAGTGCTTAATGGGTCAGAGTTAAGTAATAGCATTCAGTCCTAAATAGGAGTTTGTACTAAATAAGTGTTTATTATAAAAGTGAAAGTTTTTTTAATAAGAATTTGTCCTAAATAGGATTTTGTCCTAAATAGGGATTTGTTCTAAATTGGAATTTATGTCTCTTTTAAAGTTATCTTAACTTATAAATAGGCACCTCTTTATAAGCTTTAAAATCAAACAATTTGAGAAAAATAAAAGTGAAAGTTTCTTTTTTGATTCTTTCAAGAGCTAAAGAACTTATTAAGAAGTTACTCTTCTTGTGGCATTTAACCTAACTTATTACTCTCAATTCGCTTCTATTCTAGAGTGTGGTGTCCATATTCTTTTTAATATCCTACTTTCATGTTCCTTTGAATATTGGGTATGGGGTTAATGTGGTTAAAGTTTTGACTTCACTTTCCTAGGTATTGTTGATTCCTTACATGTATTGGGTCCTTAACCCATGTCTTTTGGGGTTTGCATTGCTGTTACTTTTTCTAATAAGTCATTTCTATAGAAGATCAATTATTTCCTCTTTTTATAGATTTCCAAATTTCTTAGTCCAATAGCTATAGGTCTTGATTTAGTAGGTATTTGACTTTTGTTAAAAGTCACTTTATATGGTAACTCTACCACATATTTCTTCCTATCTTGAAAGGTAGTAGGAACCTCTATACAAACCATATTTTCTAGCTTTTTATGTAATTCTTATACTTTAACTTGTATAATAAGAGTATTTATTTTTTCTTGTAAATATTTATTTTTTACCTCACTCTGAAGAGATTGAATAAATCTCTCTTTTCTTCTTATTGAATTTTGAAGCATGTCTATCTCTCTATATTGAGAGGTAGATAAAAATTTAAAGTTAATATGCTTTTAATTTATTTATGAGAAAATTCTTTTATTGCTAATTTCCTTAATAGGGTATATATGTGTAAGAAAGGATTTCCTAAAATAACATCCTAGGATAAGTTTTTAATCAATATGAAAGGAACCTCAATGCAAATTCCTTCGTTGCATATTGTCGCATAAATAGCTTGTATTTAATAACAAGCTTGTTTTTATCAACAATATTTAACACTTCTATTATTTTTGAAAAGCATTTTGAATGAACTATTCCCTTATTAATACTATTCATATTCACATTTGAATCAATGAAGGCAATGGTAGAAAAAATATACTCTTTATTGACTATTATTGCAATTTGAATATGCCACTCATGGATAACTACCCTATCAATGAGATTAAAATATTGAAGAGTTCTCAACTCTTCTTTTAAAGAAGTATCTAGGATGTCTAGAGGTTCATTTATAGATTCCAAAATTAAAACTCTTTCTTGTAAGTCTTTTATTTTAGTTTTTAACTGATTGATCTTAGCTTTAAGCTCTTCAATTAAAAGTTCTATTATTGTTGCTATAGATTTTAAATGAGAATAATTATTTCTAATTCTTTAAAAAATAATTTTTAAATTGTAATCCTCTTTTAGTTCTTCAACCCTAATCTTGTTTTGAGCTAGATATAGATATTTCTCTAACTATTTTCTCTTTTCTTTTAGCTCTATAGTCTTAACAATAAGATCTAATATTAGATTATCTTGTTCTGTAAGAACTAATAAGCCATTACTTTAAATAAAGTTTGATAATAGTTACACTAACCCTTACAACTATTACCAAAATCATCTTTAAAAGTAGTTTAATCTTCTTATCCTAAAAGATATACTTCTAAGTTTGATTTCTCAAATTCATTTCCTGATATTGAGATATGCATAAGTAACCTTTTAAGGTCTTTATCTACAAATAATTTTTGAATTTTTTGTTTCATTTTTCATTTATTAGAATAATGTCTTATTTTTTCGCATTTGTAACAAACAACTATTTTCTTCTTTTTCTATGAACTCGACATTTTCCTTTCTTTTAACTTTTCCTTTTTATAAAAGGATTTCTTTTAAGGTATGAATTTATAACTCTTTCTTCTGAATTTTTTAGGATATTTCATGGGTAGATAACTCATTTATTCACAAAAATCTCTTATGGCCTTTTTACCTTATATAATTTCATTTTATAATTGCCTATGCATTTTTATCTCATTATAGAGTTTAACTCCTTTTACTATAATTTATGTAGCTAATTTCCTATATGTATAACTAAAGTAATAAATAACTTTTCTATGACAAAATTTTAACCTATTTTTTACCCTTTTAATAAATAGGGTAGGTAACTTAAACAAAAAATTTTCTTTCTAGAAAATACTCTAATTATCTTTTATAGTAAAAACTTTTGAAAAAAACACATCTTTATACCATACAAAGTGAGACCAATATGGAAATCTCAAATTAATGAGTTATTTATATATTTTGCTACTAGTAAGATAGTTATACCAATAAAATGATTAGTAATTGTATAAATCAATGTATTTACATTGTTGCTTGCTATATCCCTTACTCTATTTTTATAATATTCAATATTTAGGACCTAGCTTCTTTTAATAAATAAAATTCCACCAGCCTTTAAATTGTCCACTAAAACAATTTAGTATGAATCTTGCTATTTAGGGTCAAAATTACCTCCTTTAGATTTTATAGTAGTGACAAATATCATCATAAAATGTAGTAGAATGAGAATGTGATTTTCTAACATTTCATCTAAATTTTATTTTATGTTACTACTTGCAACATATTATGCATAATTATACTTAGATTGTTCCTTTAATAAAAGGTTGATTGGGGTTGGTTTAAGATAATATGATTTTATAGGAGATTTATTAAAAGTAATTTTGTTTATTTCCATACTTTCTTTCATATGAGAAAGTGATGGATCTTTTCAAATTGGATTTTGTTCTGATAGGAACATATCATAAATTTCATTCACATAATCTTACCTTTTATTTCTTTGTTTGTAATTTATTCCCTTTTTCCTAATACAGAGACATATTTTTCTTTTAATTTAAGGTTTTTTAAGTTTTTGGTTATTTCATTAACTAATTTTTGTTTTTTTAGAATTTTTACTTGACATATTATATAATATATTTCTTCTGTTGACATAAGTTTAAATAAAATACTTTTTTTTTTTCATTTTTGATTTAACCAGAGGTTTTGGAGTTTTCTAAGCTACTCTTCAATCTTTTATTCAATTCCATTAAGTTAATTTCCTATCGATTAAAGATAAAAATTAGAATAATTTTCTTACTATATAACAATATTAGTAGATAATTCTACTCTACAAAGTGAAGCTATTACTTCACTATCTTCTACATTTATACTTAAGTATAAAGTAGGAGGGTGAACACTAATAACTCTTCACCTCTAAAGCTAAAAAATTTAGGAAAGGTTTTTTTTTCTTAATTCTATAGACCTTTTCTAAATAAGTAAAAATATCTACCACTCCATACCCTTGGTATATATCTTATGACATTTATATCATACTTCTCTTTTTTTTTTTTATTAAAGATCATAAAAAATCATTTTCTCTTTATAGTATTTTTAAGAGAGTAAAATAACTCTCACATTTTTATCTACCTCATTAATAGTCTCAAAGACATAAAGACTCTTATCTTTATCCTGATATCTCATATTAGAGGAATAAGGAGACCTAGGCTAAGAAGCATAATTAGATGTTTCTAATGATTCATTAACCACAAAAGTAAAAGTTGATGGACAAAAGTCAACTCTATACTGAGGTTGACTAACTTAGTCTCTTGTTCTTCTAATACCTTCCAATTTAATGATTGACACCAAGGAGGTAGAGAATTTAGATTTAACCTCTTATTTTCCTTTTTCAAGGTTTAACCTCAAACTTCTAGGAGCAAATCAGATTACTTGTAGATCTTTGAATTCAATTACTTCTTCAATTTATCTATTAACCTACTTAATAAGTTCAATGACCCTTTTTAGCATCCATCTTTCAAGTAATTTAACTTGATCCTAAGTAATTGTTTTAGGAACCCTAACATTAGATTTTGAACTATTCATTAAAAACAAGACAATAGTCCCTTGATTTATATATCTTGTTGGAATTTCCTTAATTCTCGAGACATTTATAACCTTATAGTATATCATGTAAATAAGGATTACATTTTTTAAAGCAAGCGTCATATTAAATCCTCGAGTTTTAATATCCAAACATAAAGGATCTAATAATGATAAAGTAAAATTTGGAAAATAGGAGAACCAAATAGATCCATTACTATGAGTAGATTCAATTACTCTTAATAAAGAGTCATGAAAGCGATTATATCTTTTATCTCTAATGCATATAATTGCTAGGTTATTTAGACTTAGTTTAGTAGCAGGTTTGAATAACTCGGAGTTAAGAATAAAACTTCTTCTATAGTTTTAATAACATAATTAATTTTGGAAAAAAAAAACTTCCCTATTTATAAAATTAGGAAGACAAAAAAGGAAGAGTCTAAGTTTATAAATAATTATTATATAAATTTTTACTAATTATTATTTCTTTATTTTCATTTCTAGAAAAACAATCACCTCTAAATAGTCAATTAGGTCTTAACTTATCAATGTCTCACCATATCACTATCAACATCATAAGCCATAACCCTACACACCTATAAAGGCAGCATGACTTAGGATTTCAATAATTAGACACTAATAAGTTTAAGCTTTCGACTACTCAAAAGATTAGCATTCCACTAACTTTAAGGCTCTGATACCATTCCTTACCCTATTTGTCTTAGCATAATTATGTATACTTTAATGGAAGTAGCATAATAGAATGAAATTTAGATGAAATGTCAAAAAATCAAATTTTCTTTCTACTTCATTATATCATGATGTTTGCCACTGCTGCAAAATCTAAAAAAAGGTAATTTTGACCCTCAAATAGCAAGATTCATAGTAAATGATTTTGCTAAATAGCGTAAATGTTGGTGGAATTTTTATTTATCAAAAGAAGGTAAGTCCTATATATTTAATGTTGTAAAACTAGAGCAGGGGATACAACTTCTCTTTTACAAAAAAATTATGACATTTTTTTCCAAGAACTAAGTAATTTACCACCATTAAGAGGAATAGAATATTAGATTAAATTCATCCCTAGTGCAATAATTCTAAATTGACTAGCGTATAAAAGTAATCTTAAAGAGACAAAAGAGCTTCACAGGCAATGATGTTATCACACCTTCTCATGCAACTTCTTCACTAGTTTTA
Source organism: Bruguiera hainesii (assembly GCA_023213295.1). NCBI lineage: Eukaryota > Viridiplantae > Streptophyta > Magnoliopsida > Malpighiales > Rhizophoraceae > Bruguiera > Bruguiera hainesii. The sequence continues at coordinate 4,457,685 of JAHOYR010000016.1, forward strand.
GCTTACATTCACCATCTGAGCTAACATACTCTACAATAGGTAAAGGCATCAAATCCAAAAAAATTAAAAGATTAAAATGATATACAATTTCAAATGGAGAGTAACTAGTAGTACGTAAGCCTTAAAAAGCATAATAAAACCCATAAGCAAAATAAGGAATTTAAAACCCTAAGAAAGTTAAATAAGGTTTAATAAAAGTAAAACCTTTTCTTAATGTTCAAAGGAACACAAATCTAAGGTATAAATCTAAACCTAATGTTTAAAGGAACAAGAAGCAAAGGTATTGATAAGGATATGAATACCAACTTCAAAAAGAAGGGATTTGGGAGTGATTTGGGTTAGAAGGCCACAAGATAACAATCTTGCTAAGTTCTTAATGTTCAATGAAAAATTCAAAGAAAATTCTCACCCTTTTTTCACTAATGATCTATAGTTTTTAATAATGAATTCAAGCCTATTTATAGGTTAAAGTAATAACCCCAACCCTAAAAGTAGAGACAATGATATACTCCTAAAATATATGAACACTTTTATTTTATTATAAATTTCAATTTTATAACAAAATCCTACGTGCATTTTATTACTTAACCCTAACCCATTAAGCACTTCAATCATATTAATCAAGCCTTGGTCCTCTTTCAAGTTTGAATTCATGTTGTTTGTTACTTAGTTGGTGTAAATATCCTTAATTAGCCCATTTATCATTTCTTTCATCTTTTAGCATTTGAACATATCATTAGCCCTTCATGAATGCTCAATGGATCCTTTGAAGCCCTTCATGCATTGGCACCCCCATAGACCTTATCAAGCAAGTTGGCGAGCTTATGGCAATGAGCTATCTAAGGGAGGGCATGAATCATGTGCAATTCTAATATTACTTGTACTTAAAAAAGATGGGAGATAGAGGATGTGTGTTGATAGTCAAGTGGTCAACAAAATCATTATAAAGTATCGCTATCCCATACCTAGTTTATATGGCACATTAGATGAATTACATGGTTTATATGCCTTTTATAGAATTGATTTGAAAAGTGGATACCACTAATTTTGGATGAGAGAGAGAGAGAGAGATAAGTGGAAAATAGGTTACAAAACTAAATATGATTTGTATGAATTGCTTGTTATGCCATTTGATCTTACTAATGGACCAAGTACTTTTGTGCAATTGATGAATCATGTTTTGCATACATTCATTAGCAAATTTATAGTTGTGTATTTTAATGATATTTTGATTTATAACAAAAACTTAATTGAGTATCATAATCATTTACATTTTGTTTTAAGTGTTTTACATTCTAAGAAATTGTATGCTAACCTTAAGAAATGTTCCTTTTGCATTGATCAAGTCACATTTCTTAGCTATGTTATAAGAGTTAAGGGTATTAAGGCTGATGAGAAAAAGGTTAGGGCAATTCATGATTGGCCTACACCTAAATCAATTACTGATATGCATAGTTTTCATGGTCTACCTTGTTTTTATAAACTCTTTAGTATAGACTTTAGCACCATTAAAGCACCCTTAACTACAGTTGTTAAAAATAATGTGGGCTTGAAATGGGGTAATAGTCAAGACAAGACTTTTAATTTAATGAAAGAAAAATTAAGTTATTCACCCTTACTTGCCTTACCTTCCTTGACTAAAACTTTTGAAATTGAGTGTGATAGTTCAGGTATTGGCATTAGAGCTACTTTTGATGTAGCAAAAGGTGACCAATTGCCTACTTTAGTTAACATTTAAGTGGAGCAACTTGTAATTATCCCACCTATGATAAGGAGATGTATGCATTGGTACGGTCTTTGGAGACATGACATGATGCGAAAAACCCCAAAAAGACGTGGCTTAGGGACCCAACGCACA
>JAHOYR010000016.1:4459942-4526892 GCA_023213295.1 Bruguiera hainesii
CATCCTTTGAAACCTTCCACCCTTCATCTCTACGATTCTCATCATGATAACATTACCTTTGGCCTATGGAGTTTGTCATCCTTATTGACCATGAACCCTTAAAACACTTAAAGGGACAAGGGAAGTTGAACAAAAGGCATGCCAAGTGTGTTGAATTCATCGTGATTTTTCCCTATGTCATTAAATATCATTAAATATAAACAAGGTTTTTAATGATGACACACTTCACCTTATGTTACAAAACAAATGATGCAAACAATATGGCAATATTGTTCTTTAGAGAGGTAGTACGCTTATGTTGCATGCATTGAAGTATCATTTCAAACCATGATATAAAGATCTTAAACTACTTTTGGGAGACTTTATTGGGTAAGTTACGTGTTAAATTGTTGTTCTTGACCACTTGCCATCCATAAATGGATGGGCAAACCAAGATAGTTAATTGAACACTTTCTACTTTACTTCATGCTTTATTCAAATGAATTTAAAAATGTGGGAAGATAGTTTATTACATGTGGAGTTTGTATATAATAGGAGTGTTCATTCTATTACTAATTCCTTTTTATTTGAAATTGTGTATAGTTTTAATCCTTTAACTCCTTTTGATTTGATGCCTTTTACCTATTGATGAGTATGCTAGCTTAGATGGTGAATGCAAGGCATAAATAATAAAAAAGTTGCATGAAAGGAGAGACAATAAATTGCATAACAAACTAAGTAATATGCATTCATGCCAATAGAGGGAAAAAGAAGGTGGTGTTTGGATCTAGTGATAAGGTTTGGGTGCATATGCACAAGATTTTTAGGTCAGAGGCATTCAAAGCTATAACCTAAAGGGAATGGTCCATTTCAAGTGGTGGCATGGATTAATGATAATGCCTACAAGTTGGACCTTTTTTGTGAGTGCAATATTTAATGTTGTTGATTGTTCCTTTTTTGATATAGGTGATGATTCAGGGATAAATGCTTTTAAAGGGAAAAGGAATGATAAGATTTACGGAGGTGTTAAAGCATGGAAGGATTCTAAAGATCTATTGAGCATTTAAGAAGGGCTAATGATATGTTTTAGAGCTAAAAGAATGAAAAAGGCACTTAATAGGTTGATTAAAGACATTTGGGCCAAAGCAACTAATCCAAGGCTTTATTAATTGTATAAGTATGCTATATTAGCCTAACCTAAGTTAAGTGATTGTGAAGAGTTGATGTAACAAAGTAATGGAATTAGTAAGTTTGACCTATTGTGAAGTTTTAAAGAACAAAAGAAAAGGAGTGGATTAGTCATAAAACCGATAATGAGATCTATGGAGAAGTCGATGCATAGAAGGCTTTTAAAGATCTATTAAGCATTTATGAAGGGCCAATGTTTAAGAGCTAATTGGATGAAAGAGGCATTTAGCAGGCTGATTGAACAAGTTTGGGCTAGAAAAGCTAATTTGAGGTTTAAGATTGGCAAAACATACCTTAATTTAAGTTGAGACTTTATTAATTGTATAAGTATGTTGAATAGGCTTGTGTGTTATGTGATTGTAAGGGTTTTTACAAAAATTTCTAAAAAATAGGAGTAGATCATCATTTTGTGTGAATGAGTCCTTGCAATTGAAGAACAAGCCTTATTAGTAGAAATTGAAGTAATGATCTCATCCCTTCTAAAATGAACCATTCAAACTCAACTAAAAAAGTTAATCAAGATCAATGACTCTTATGTTTGATGGAATTTAATGGATTCATAGTGCCAAAGTCATAAGTTTGTGCTTTTCATACTAGATATAATGCTTAGTGTAGATATAAAAGTAAATTTTAGGATCATTTAGTGTAAATGAGTCCTTGTAATGAAAGGAGAAGCCTTATTAGCAAGAATTAAATTGATGGTCCATCCTTCATAACTGAACTAGATGGTCCATCCTTCATAACTGAACCATTCAAACTCTATACGAAAAGCAAATCAAAAGTATCAATATTGTAAGGATGTGCTTGCCATATTAAATTAATAATTTTCATAGATACAAATGTTAATTTAATGTAAATTTTGTGCAAATCAATCCTTGTAAAGAAAGAAGAAGCCTTATTAACAAGAAATGAAGTGACTGTGTCAAACCTCATGAATTAAACCATTCAATTCCTTTAAGAGAAGCCAATCAATGTCAATGATTCATTTATTTGATGGAATTCATTAGATTCAGAGTATCAAAAGGTTTTGGGACATGTTTGTTGTAGAGAATATAATGTTTGGTTTAGTTATAAAAGTTAATTTCATGATCATTTGATGTGAATAAGTCCTTCCAATAAAAGGAAAAACCTTATTAGCAAGAACTAAAGTAATGGTCTCATCCTTTAAGTGTTGAACCATTCAAACCCAATAGGAAAGGCTAATGAAGATTAATAACTTCTTTGTCTAATAGAATTCAAGGGATGCATAGTGTCAAAGTTGTTAGGACATGCCTGTTATAATGAATATATTATTTGGTATGCACATAAAGTTAATTTTATGATCATTTTGTATAACTACACCTTGTAATAGATAGAAAAGCCTTACTAGTAGGAAGTGAAGTGATTGTCTTAGCCTTTTATGATCAATTTGTATAACCTAGGCCAATCATGGATTATCTTAACTTTTTCCTCATCAACCTTAATACCTTTAGCACTCACAATATAGCTAAGAAATGTAATTTGATTACTACAAAAGGAACATTTTTTGAAGTTTGTACACAATTTCCTAGAACATATAACAATTAAAATATAAGATCAATGATCAAGATGCTCTTCTAGGCTATTGTTATCAACCAAAAAATCATCAAAATACACAACCACAAATTTACCAATAAATGGATGAAAAATATGATTTATTAATTGCATAAAAGTGCTTGGTACATTAATAAGACCAAATGGCATGACAAGTCATTCATACAAATCATACATAGTTTTAAAAGTTGTTTTCCACTCATCTCCCTCTTGCATCCTAAACTAGTGATATCCATTTTTCAAATCAATTTTAGAAAAGACACATGAATCATGGAATTCATCCAACATGTCATCTAAACTAGATATGGGGTGATGATACTTTATAGTGTTTTTGTTGATCACTCAACAGTCAATACACATCCTCTAAGTCCCATCTTTCTTAGGTACAAGTAGGATAGGAACTGCACAGGGACTCATGTTTTCCCTTAGGTATCCTTTCAAAATAAGTTCCTTAACTTACCTTTAAATCTCTTTTGTCTCCTTAGGATTACTCCTATATGTTGGCTAGTTTGGGATGGATGCACTAAGGATAAAATCAATTTGATGCTCAATTCTTTTTTTAGGTGGCAATCCACACATTATTAGGGAATACATCTTCAAATTCCTACAAAAGAGAAATAACAACATTAGGAAAAGATGGGTCAAATTTGTTAGTGTTAAAATAAGTCTCTTTGTACAAAAGTACGATTATAGGTTATTTGGAATAAAATGCTCTTTTCACATCACTTTCTTTTGCATAGATACTTTTTGTTTTCTTTTCTCTCTCTCTCTCTCTCTCTTATGTCCTCATGTTTTCTCCTTTCTTTTCTATTTTGATTATGCCTTTTTTTTTCAATCTCTCTTTTCTTTTCACACTTATTTTTAATTCTGAACTAATCCTTATAAACTTGTTAAGATGATAATGGTATAAAAGTGACGGGTTTTTCATTCATTACAAAAAAATTTTGATTCTTGAAGTCATCATGCATAACTCGCTTGTCAAATAACATGACTTTCCTAATAGAATATGGCTTGGATGTATAGGTACAATATCACTTAAAACATCCTCATGGTACCTGCAGAAAGAAAATGACACGAGCACTTGCTTATTTAGCTTGACTTCACCACTCTCATTTAACCATTGAAGTTTATATGGTGTGGGATGTTTTATAGTTGGTAAATTCAGCTTTTCAACCATAATTATGCTAGCCATATTAGTGCAACTCTCACTATCAATAATTATACTACATACCTTAGCTTTGATGAGACATCTTATATAAAAGATGTTATCTTATTGCACCTCATTTTATTGCTTCACTTACACCTTCAATGCTTGCCTCATGACAAGAGTTACTCTATGAATTGGATATTCCTCTCCATCACTTTCACCCTCTAATGGTGGAACATAATCATCATCTGATTCACTTGTAGTTTCAACATCACTGTTACCTCTCAAGATCATTGCACAATTATTTGGATATTGAAATGCAATATGACTCCTTTCTAAACACTTAAAACCTTTAACATCTCTATTTCTACATAGTTAGGGATAAGAATTACTTGCCTCCTTACTAAAACTCATATTCTTGCTCTTGGATAGCTGCTCTTTGGATTTATAGGCTATCTTCTCATCCCTTTTACTCCAATTTGGCTACTAAGATGAGGTAGAACCCAAATTCTGCCCAAACCATATAAAGCCCTTTTGTTTAAGTTATCTTTCAATTTTCATTGTCATATGCACCATCTCTTCTGATTCCACATAGTGTTGTAACTCAACCATGTTGGCTATGTCTTTATTTAGCCCTTGTGGAAATTGAGCCATGGCTGCCTCTCTAATCATGGCAATCTCCATCTCCTTCTAGTAGTCATCCACACTTTTGGTGCCTTAAGTGAGCTTTTGTAGCCTTTGGTACAACTTTCTATAATAGTGATTAAGGATGAACCTTCTCATCATGATAGCCTTCATCTTCTCCCATGTATTAATAAGCTGCTCATGATTCCTTCTCTTAGTCAAAATAAGTTGATCCCACCAAATTATACCATAATTAATAAATTCAATAACAACAAGCTCTACCTTTTTCTCCTCAGAATAAATGTGGCAGTCAAAAACCAATTCAATCTTCTTCTCCCATTCTAGGTATGCACTAGGATCTTTCTTACCTTGGAATGATGGAATTTTCATTTTAATGCTGCCCATATTACGGTCATAAGTATCTTGCCTCCCAAAATCTCTTTAATCCCTTATATTATTAGCAATTCTAACCACAGTAGTTTAATCATCAAATTCATCATGTTTTACATCATCTTCATGGTCAGAAGCTCATCTCAATTGCCTTCTTGCATTAGGAGCTTCATAGTCCCCAAACCTCCTTTACAACTCTGCTATTGTATTACCTTGCTCCTTTATCCTCCCCCTCATATCATTACATATAGTATTCATGCACTCAAATTGTCGTTGCATAGCTTTGATCATGAAGGACACATCACTAGCTCCCCCCTAAGCTACACCTTTGTCTTTGGATGTCATAGTATTACTTCTACACATAATGATTAGGATACCTCACAAAACACTCCCTCATATATTTCACTCAATAGACAAGGTGTCACACTCCCTCGAGCTTACACTTCTTTGGCTTTTTTCTTAGTATGAACTTCCATGTTTTCCTTTTACCACTCAAATTTCCCTTTTTAACTCTTTAAAGAAGTAAACAAATTAAACCAAGAGGAGTGATTTTGAACAGAATAGGATAAAATGGCATAGAATTGAACAAAAAAGATATCAAGGCAAATGGATTTAATGAACTAAAATCACAAAGATCAGGATAAGGGGTTAAACTTGAAGGACAAACTTGGATGATATAACAAGAAAATCAATGGTAGAATTAGATTTAAGTAAGAAAACTATATTATTACTTTGGAAAATATGACCAAATTATTTAACTTTTATCAATAACGTGAATTTGATGCCTTCTTTTTGTTCCTTTTTTTTGTTCCTTTTTTTTTTTGTTGCTTAATGCAAAACAACAATAGAATACTTAGACACAACAATTGGAATTGAAATTAGCACATTTTTTATAGTTATGATCTTAAACAAACAAGCAAAGTGAGAAGGGCAACAAACAAACAAATTAGTGCATTTGAATGGTAATGCACTTAATAGACAAATTAAATAGAAATAAATATATCATAAGGCAGAAAATTGAAGAATTTTTTGATACAACTTGATTCAAAACTGAGCTATAATACCAATTAATGAGGAAAACCTCAAAAGACGTGGCTTAGGGACCCAACGCACACAAGGAATTAAAAAATATCTAGGAAAGCTAAATCAAACATTAATAATACAAACTCGAGACCTAACATTCAAAAGAACATGAACTTAGGGTATTTAAGAAAGATATGGATGTCACACTCTAGAAAAGAAAGGAATTAGGAGTGATAAGTCAAGTTGAACACCATAAGAAGAGGTACCTCTTGATAAGTTATTTAGTTCTCGAAAGAATCAAAGGAGAAGACCCTTGCTTTTTATTTCTCTCAAAGTTATTTGATGTTATAGAGCTTACAAAGAGGTGCCTATTTATAAGATAAGATAGTAATCCTGAAGAGGTATAAATTTCTATTTAACACAAATCCTTATTTAGGAGGAACTCCTATCTAAAACAAACTCTTACACAAAAACTTTCACTTTTATAACAACCACTTATTTAGAATAAACTCCTACTTAAAAGTGAATCCTATTACTTAGTCCTAGCCTATTAAGTACTCCAATCATATTAATAAGGCCTTGGAACAAATATATTATTTGGTATGCATACAAAGTTAATTTTATGATCCTTTTATATAACTCTGCCCTTGAAATAGATAAAGAAGACTTATTAGTAGGAAATGAAGTGATTGTCTCATCCTCTATCTATTCAACTATTCAAAAATAAAATGAAAAGCTAACTAAAATCAATGACTCCTTTGTTTGATCCAATTCAATGGACTTAAAGAGCCCAAGTTGCAAGGATGTGCTTGTCTTATTAAACCTAACATTTGATTTAGACATAAAAGTTAACTTCATGATCATTTTGTGTGAATGAATCCTTACAATGAAAAAAGAAGCATATCCTTGAAGAATGAAACCATACAATCCTTATAAGAAAAGTCAATCATGGTCAATCACTCTATAATGTTATAGAATTTAATGGATTCAAAGTAACAAAAGTGTAAAGACATGCATATCATAATAAATATAGCATTTGTTGCAGACACAAAATTTAATGATCATTTTGTGTGAATGATTTCTTGCAACAACAAGAGAAGCCTCATTAGGAGGAACTAATGTAATGGTCTCATCCTTCTAGAATCAAACCATTCCAACCTAATAACAAAAGCTAGCCAAGATTAATGACTCCTTTGCTTGATAGAATTTAATGGATATAGAGTATTAGAGTTGTAAGGACACATTTGTTGCAATAAACATAATATTTGGTTCAGATACAAAAGTTAATTTCATGATCAATTTAGGTGAGTTAGTCCTTGCAAGAAAATAAGAAGTCTTATTAGCAAGAAATGAAATGATAGGGTCAAACTTTAGAAGAAAGGATTATAAACCCATACCTTAAAAAAAATTCTTTTATGAAAGGGAAAAGTTAAAAGAAAAGAAAAAGCTTAGTTCACAAAAAAAAAAAAAAGAAAAAGAAAATAGTTGTCTATTACAAATGCAAAAAAAATAGAGTATTATTCTAATAAATGCAAAATGAAACAAAAATTCAAGAATTATCCATATATAAAGACCTTAAGAGGTCACTTATGCATATTTTCTTAATAGAAAATGAATTTAAGAATTAGATTTAGAAGTAAATCTTCTTGAAGAAGAAAAAACAACTTTTAAAGATGATTTTGGTAATAATTATAATGGTCAATGCAATTATTATCAAGGTTTATGTAAGAATAATGGCTGATTAGACCTTATAAAAGATGACAATTTGATATTAGATCTTATTGATAAAATTACAAATCAAAAAGAAAAACAAGAACAACTAGAGAAATATCTTCATCTATCTTGATACAAGACTAGGGTTAAAGAACTAGAAGAAGATTATAGCTTAAAAATTGTTATTCAAAGAATTAGAAATAATCATTCTAGTTTAAAAACTAGAGCAACGATAATAGAACCTTCGATTAGAAAGCTTAAAGCTGAGATCAATCATTTAAAAGCAAAAATAAAAGTCTTAAAAGAAAGAATTTTAGATCAAGAGTCTATAAATAAACCTCCAAACATTCCAAATACTTCTTTGAAAGTAGAGTTAAGAACTCTTTAATTTGTTAATCTCATTGATAGGATAATTACTCATAAGTGGCATACTCAAATTACAATAATAGTCAATAAAGAGTATATCTTTTCAATTATTCCCTTAATTGAATCAAGCATGGACATGAATTGTGTTAATGAGGGAATAGTTCTTCAAAATACTTTTCAAAAATAACAAAAGTTTTAAACATTGTTGGTAAAAGCAAACTTATTATTAAATACAAGCTATCTCATGTGGCTATATGCAACAGAGGAATTTGGGTTAAGATTCATTTTGTATTGGTTAGAAACCTTTCTTAAGGTGTTATCTTAGGAAATCCTTTCCTGCACATGCTATTTCTTATTAAGGAAATTAGCAATAAAGGAATTTTTTCAAAAATAGATGAAAAACTTATTAGCTTTAAATTTATATCTACCCCTCAATATAGGGAGATAAACAAACTTCAAAAATCAATAAAAAGATAAGAGAGATTTATTCAATCTCTTTAAAACGAGGTAAAAAATAAATATTTACAAGAAAAGATAAATACTCTTGTTATGCATGTTGAAATACAGAAATTACAAAAAAGCTAGAAAATATGGTTTGTATAGAAATCTTTATTGTGCTTTGGGATAGGAAGAAGTATGTGGTAGAATTACTATATGAAGTGACTTTCAATGAAAGGCAAATACCTACCAAAGCTAGGCCTATAGCTATGGCACCAAGGCATTTAAAGATTTGTAAAAAGGAAATAAATGATCTCTTAAAGAAAGGACTTATTACATAAAGTAATAATCCATTGAGTTGCCTACCTAAATTAATTATGGCCTTTGTTAATTATTATCAAGGATTCATTGATCTTGATTGGCCTTTCTTGCTAGGTATGAATAGTTCAATTCTTCAATGCTAAGGTCATTACTTTAGTTCCCATTAATAAGGCCTCTCCTTTTGTGGCAAAGCCATATTCACACAAAATGAACATGGAATAAGCTTTCATGTCTACATTAAATATTATATTCATTACAACTAACTTGTCCTTACACTTTTGGTACTCTAAATTTATTGAATTCCATCAAATGAAGTAGTCATTGATCATGATTAGCTACTTTTATAAGGGAAGAATGGTTTGATTCCTAAAGGCTGACACTATCACTTTATTTCTTGCTAATAAGACTTCTGCTTTCATTACAAGGACTCATCCACACAAAATGATCATGAAATTACCATTTGTATCTACACCACACATTATATTCATAACAACAAACATTACTTTACACATTTGATACTTTAAATCCATTGGATTCTATCAAATTAAGGAGTCATTGAGTTTGATTAGGTTTTCTTATCAAGTTTTAATTGTTCAATTCCTTAATGATAAGGTCATCACTTCAATTCCCACTAATAAGGCTTCTCGTTCCATTGCAAAGACATACTCATACAAAATGATCATGAAATAGGCTTTCATGTCTACACTAATAGAAAAATCCTCTTGAGTGGACTAATGAATATATAAAGGCAATTAAGAAAATAAAATTAAAAACAAAAGAACTGTCACGTTTAACTCTTTATCATCTTAATGCTTTTAAAATAGTTGAAACTAATGTATCAAATAAAAAAAAGATAAAGGAATCTTTAAGTAAAGGATTAATTTAAATGAACAATTAGTTTATTTCACTTTAGGAGTCTAGAGAAAACTTAGAGATAATTACTTTACTATTAAAAAAGAAATCTTAACTATTGTGCTGTGTATTAAAAAATTTAAAAGTGATTTGTATTAAGAAAACAAGTGTTCAATGAATATAATATTTGGTGTGGACATAAAGTTAATTTTATGATCATTTTAATAACTATGCCCTTGCAATGGATAGAGAAGCTAATGTGAAAACCCCAAAAGACGTGGCTTAAGGTCCTAATGCATACAAGGAATCAAAAAATATCTAAGAAAGATAAATCAGACTTTAATAACATAAACACTAAACCCAACATTCAAAGGGACATGAACCTAAGGTATTTAAGGAGGATATGAATGTCATACTCCAAAAAAGAAAGGAATTAAGAGTGATAAGTTGAGTTAAATACCATAAGAAGAGGTACCTCTTGATAAGTTCTTTGGTTCTAGAAAGAACTGAATGAGAAAACCCTTACTTTTTATTTCTTTCCAAATTGCTTGCCTTTCTAAAGCTTACAAGAAGGTGCTTATTAATAGGCTAAGATAGCAATCCTAAAAAGGCATAAATTCCTATTTAGGACAAATCCTTATTGAGGACAAGCTCCTATCTAGGACAAATTCTTATACAAAAAATTTCCACTTTTATAACAATCACTTATTTAGGTTAAACTCCTATTTAAGAGTGGATGCTATTACTTAACCCTGCCTATCAAGCACTCCAATCATATTAATAAGGCCTTGACTCTCTTTCAAGCTTAAATTTCCACCATTTGTAGTTTGGTTGGCCTAAATGTTTTCAATCAGCCCATTGAATACTTCTTTCATCTTTTTGGCTCTAGCTTGTCCTATGGGATCTTTTAGAATATGCAATAGACCTCTTGTAACCTTTAAAGCCTTCCATGCATCATGTCCAAACTTTTCTTCATGTCCTGACTCCTTAAAAGGATTCATCTTTAAATCATCACTTATATTAAAAGGAGAAAGGTCAGAAACATTAAATGTTGCATTTACATTATACCATCTTGCCTAGGTTGTAACTTTGAATGCCTCTAAGTTGGGAATGATGAGAATCATGGAGATGATAAGTGGAAGGCTTTAATAGATCCAAGAGGTCCATTACACATTCCAGAAGGCCCAATAACATGAGCTAGAGCTTCAATTGATGCAAGAGGTCCATTGCACATTCCAGAAGGCCTAATAACACGAGCTAGAGCTTCAATGGATGCAAGAGGTCCATTGCACATTCCAAAAGGCCTAATAACACGAGCTAGGGCCAAAAAGATTAAAGAAGTAGGCTAATTCAAGACATTCAGGCCAACCAAGCTTCAAATGGTGCAAATTCAAGTTTTAAAGAGAGTTCAGGCCTAATTAATATAATTGGACTACTTAATGGGTCAAACTAAGTGATAGCATTCACTCCTAAATAAGAGTTCATTGTATCTGCTAGGAATTTGTCCGAAATTCCTCCAAAATAATGATTTCTTCTAACTAGGAATTTATGCATCTTTAGGATTGCTATCTTAGCCTATAAATAGGCACCTCTTGTAAGCTCTAGAAATCAGATAACTTTGAGTGAAATAGAAAGCAAGGGTTTTCCTCCCTCGATTCTTTTAAGAACTAAAGAACTTATCAAGAGGTAATTCTTCTTGTGGTGTTCAAATCGACTTATCACTCCCAATTCCTTTCTTTTCTGGAGGGTGGCATCCATATCCATCTTGAATACCCTAGGTTCATGTTCCTTTGAATAATAGGTCTAGGGTTTATGTTATTAAACTCTGATTTAGCTTTCCTGGTTGTTCTTTGATTCATTATATGCGTTGGGTCCCTAAGCCACGTCTTTTTGGGGTTTTTCACATTAGGAACAATTCTTTACGCATATGCTCCTAAACCCAATCACTAAGTTCAAACACCACCTTCTTTTGCCTTTTGTTGACATGGGATGCATATTGCTTAGTTTGTTTTACACTATGTTGTCCCACCTTCTCATGCAATTTCTTCACCATGTTAGCCTTGCATTCACCATCTAAGCTAGCATACTCATTGACAGGTATAGACACCAAATCTAGAGGAGTCAAAGGATGAAAATCATATACACGTTTAAATTAAGAGTAATTAGTAGTAGAATGAACACTCCAATTATATGCAAACTCGATATATAGTAAACAATCATCCCATGTTTTCAAATTCATTAAAATAATAGCATGCAAAAGAGTAAAAAGAGTTTGATTGACTACCTCAGTTTGCCCATTAGTTTGTGGATGACAAGTAATTGAAAACGATAGCTTAGTACCTAACGTACTCTACAAAGTCTTCTAGAAGTAGCTTAAAAACATTGTATCCTAATCTAAAACAATGCTTTATAGCATGTCATGCAAATGTACTACTTCTTTAAAGAATAAGTCAACCATATTACTTGCATCATCAATTTTATGGCATAAGATAAAGTGTGTTATCTTTAAAAATCTGTCAACAACAACAAATATAGAATCCCTACCTCTTTTTTACTACAATAAACCTATTACAAAGTCTATAGATAAATCAACCCATTGATGGCTAGGTATGGGTAAAGGGGTATACAAGCCATGGGGTAAAATTGTAGATTTAGTCTGTTTGCATGTTATGCATATCTCACATACCCTCTTAGCATCTCATTTCATGTATGGCTAAAAGAAATGTTCAGCAAGGACATCTAAGGTTTTCCTAAGTCTAAAATGACCCATTAGACCACACCTATGACCTTCTCTCAAAAATAACTCCCTCAAAGAACTTATAGGCATGCATAAATGATTTTCCCTAAATAAGAAACCCTTATGCCAATAAAACTTCTTAAAGACTAACTTCTCATATGCTCCATATACATTAGCAAAGTCAAAATTTTTCACATATAAATCTTTAATATATTCAAATTCCAATAATTTTGTAGTAAGTGTGGAGATAAGGGCATACCTTAAAGATAATGCATCAGCTACCACATTTTCCTTACCTTGTTTATATTTAACAATGTAGGGAAAGGTTTCAATGAATTCAATCCACTTGGCACATCTTTTGTTTGACTTCCCTTGTCCCTTCAAGTGTTCCAAGGGTTCAAGGTCAATATGGATGACAAATTCCTTGGGAAAAAGGAAATGTTGCCATGCCTTCAAAACTCATACCAATGCATAGATCTCTTTATCATAAGTAGGATAATTAAAGCTTCCTCCACTTAGATTCTCACTAAAGTGGGCAATTAGACACTTCTCTTACATCAAAATCGTTCCAATGTCAATACTTGAAGTATCACACTCGACCTTAAAAGTTTTTGCAAAGTTAAGTAAAGCAAGTAGGGGTGCAGAACTTAATTTTTCCATAATGCAATTAAAAGACTTGTTTGGATCCATGTTCTTTTTTATAACCTCAATTAGTTGTGTAATAATGGTGCTAAAGTCCCTATAAGCTTCTATAGAAACAAGCTCAACCATGAAAGCTACACACTTCACTAACTAAGTTAGGTGTAGGCCAATCACAGATTGCCTTAACTTTTCCTTCTCAACCTTAATACCTTTAGCACTCATAATATAGTCAAGAAATATGATTTGGTTAATACAAATGAAATATTTCTTGAAGTTAGCATACATTTTCTTAGAACAAAAAATAGTTAAAATAGAGCGTAAATGATCAAGATGCTCTTTTAGGCTTTTGCTATAAACCAAAATATCATCAAAATACATAACCATGAATTTACCAATAAATAAGCACAAAACATGATTTATTAACTGCATAAAAGTGCTTGGTGCATTAGTGAGACCAAATGGCATAACAAGTCATTCATACAAGCCATATTTAGTTTTGATAACCATTTTCCACTCATCTCCCTCTCTCATCCTAATTTGGTAATATCTACTTTTCAAATCAATTTCAGAAAAGACACATGAACTATGTAATTCATCAAACATATCATATAACCTAGGCATGGGGTGATGATACTTTACATTGATTTTGTATACCGCTCGACAGTCAACACACATCCTTCAAGTCCCATCCTTCTTGGGTATAAATAGGATAAGAACTACATAGGGAGTCACGCTTTCCCTTATATATCCATTCAACATAAGTTCCTTAACCTGCCATTGAAGCTTTTTTGTCTCCTCTGAATTACACCTATATATTGGCTAGTTTGGAATGGATGCATTAGGGATAAAATCAATTTGATGCTTAATTCCTCTCTTAGGTAGCAATCCACACAAGAATACAAAGTTGATCCCACCAATAATAGCATAATCAGTAAACTCAACAATAACAAGCTTTACCTTTTTCACTTCAAAATAGTTATGGCATTTAAAAAGCAATTGAACCTTCTTCTCCCATTCTAGGTACACATTAAGATCATTCTTACCTTGGAATGAAGGAATTGTCATTTTAATACTGTCCAAATCACAGTCATAGTTGTTTTGCTTCCTAAAATCTTTCTAAGCCTTTCTATTATTGGCAATTCTAACCTTAGTTGCTTAATCATCCAATTCATCATCTTCTCTATCATTTTCATGTTTATAGGCTTGTCTCACTTGTCTTGTTGCATTAGGAACCTCATAGTCTCCATGCCTCTTTTGTAACTTTGCTATTGTATTAGCTTACTCCTTCATCCTCTCCTTTATATCATCAAATATAGTATTCATGCGTTCAAATTGTTATTGCATAACTTTGATCATGAACATCACTAACTCCCTCCTGAGCTACACTTTTGTCTAAGTCATAGTGTTACTTCTACACAAAATGATTAGAATACCTCACAAAACACTGCCTTATGTGTTTCACTTAAAAGGGTGTCACACTCCCTCGTGTTTGACACTTTTTATGGCTTTTTCTTAATAAGAAGTTGCACTCTTTCCTTTTACCACTCAAATTTCCCTTTTCAGTTCTTCAAAGGACTAAACAAGCTAAATCAATAGGATTGATTTTAAATAGAATAAGTTAAATGGGGTAGAATTGAACTAATTAGAGAGTAAGAATTGAAACAAAATGAAAAGGATATCAAGGCAAACGAATTTATTGAACTACACTCATATAAATCAAGATAAAGGGTTAAACTTAGAGGACAAACATGGATAGCAATAACTTGAATTTGGTGCTTTTTTTTTTTCTTTCTCATTTTTCTTTCATTCCTCCTTTGTTTTCTCTCTCTTTGTTTCTTTTTTTTTTTTGGCTAAACACAAAACAATAATAGAATACTTAGAGATAGCAAATGGAATTGAACATAACATGTTTTGATAGTTATAATCTCAAACTAAAGAGCAAAGTAAGAAGCATTGCAATCTCAAACAAATGAGCAATGTCAAAAGGATTGCAAACGGACAAATTAGCATGTTCAAATGGTAATGTGCTTAATAGACAACTAAATAGAAATAAATAAATCACAAGGCATCAAATTGAAGAATTAATTGATCCAACCTAATTTAGAGCCAGATTCCAAAAACCCCAAAAGATGTGGCTTAGAGACCTAACATATACAAGGAATCAAATAATATCGAGGAAATCTAAATCACACTTTAATAACACAAACCCTAGGCCCCACATTTAAAGGGACATAAACCTGGGGTATTTAAGAAGGATATGGATGCCACACTCCAGAAAATAAAGGAATTGGGAGTAATGAGTTGAGTTAAATGTCATAAGAAAAGGTACCTCTTGATAAGTTCTTCAATTCTTGAAAGAATCAAAGGGGAAAACCCTCACTTTTGATTTTTCTCAAAATTGTTCACCTTTCCAAAGCTTACAAAGAGGTGGCTATTTATAGGCTAAGATAGCAATCCTAAAATGGCATAAATTCCTATTTAAGACAAATCCTTATTAAAGACAAGCTCCTATCTAGAACAAATTATTATACAAAAACTTTCACTTTTATAATAATCATTTATTTAGGATATACTCTTATTTATGAGTGAATGCTATTACTTAGCCCTAACCCATTAAACACTCCAATCATATTAATTAGGCCTTGACTCTCTTTCAGGCTTGAATTTGCACCATTTGTAACTTGGTTGGTCTGAATATCCTTAATTAGCCCATTTAGTACTTCTTTCATCTTTTTGGCTCTAGATTGTGTTATTGGACCTTATAAAATGTGCAATGGACCTTTTGTATCCTTTGAAGTCTTCCATACATCATCTCCAAGTTTCCTATTAAAAGCCTTATTAGTAAGAAGTGAAGTGATTATCTTATCCTTCATTTATAGAATTATTTAAACACAAAATGAAAAGCTAATTAAGATCAAAGACTCTTTTGTTTAATCTAATTCAATGGCTTTAGAGAGCCAAAGTTGAAAGGATGTGCTTGTCTCATTGAAGCTAACATTCAATTTAGACACAAAAGTTAACTTTATGATCATTTTGTGTGACTGAATCCTTGCAATGAAAAGAGAAACATTGTTAGCAAAAAATGATGTGACAATCTCAAATTTCAAGAAT
Organism: Bruguiera hainesii; assembly: GCA_023213295.1. NCBI lineage: Eukaryota > Viridiplantae > Streptophyta > Magnoliopsida > Malpighiales > Rhizophoraceae > Bruguiera > Bruguiera hainesii. The sequence continues at coordinate 4,476,046 of JAHOYR010000016.1, forward strand.
CAAACCATTTAATTCTATAATGTTATAGAATTTAAGTGTTGTTCTCATCCTTTAAAAAGGGAGTCATTAATCTTAACTAGCTTGTTTTACTTGGTTTGAACGGTTTATTACTTGAAAGATGAGACTATAACTTCATTTCTTACTAATAAGACTTTTCCTTTTATTGAAAGGACTCATTCACACAAAATGATCATGCATTAACTTTTGTGACTAGCAAATGTTAGATTCAATACAAGTATGCCAATACTCCTTGAGTTTTTTGAATCCATTGAAGTTCATCAATGATTCATGTTTTGACCTGCGAGATAATGCATTAGCTACCACATTTTCCTTACCTTGTTTATATTTGATGTTGCAGGGAAAGGTCTTAATGAATTCAATCCACTTGGCATATCTTTTGTTCAACTTTCCTTGTCCCTTCAAGTGCTTTAACGATTCATGGTCAGTATGGATGACAAACTCCTTGGGCCAAAGGTAATGTTGCCATGTCTCCAAAGCCCCTACCAATGCATACATCTCTTTATCGTAAGTAGGATAATTAAGGCTTACTCCACTTAGCTTTTCACTGAAGTAAGCAATTGGGCACCTTTCCTACATCAAAACAGCTCCGATGCCAATACCTGAAGTATCACACTCAATCTCGAAAGCTTTTTCAAAGTTAGATAAAGCAAGTAGGGGTGCATAACTTAATTTTTCCTTGATGCAATTAAAAGCCTTGTCTTGGTCACTACCCCACCTAAAACTCGTGTTCTTTTTGATAAGCTCAGTGAGTGGTGCAATAATGGTGCTAAAATCCCTAACAAAGCGTCTATAGAAACTAGCTAGACCATGAAAGCTACACACATCATTAATTGACTTAGGTGTAGGCCAATCACGAATTGCCTTAACTTTTTCCTCATCAACCTCAACACCTTTAGAACTCACAACATAGCCAAGAAATGTGATATGATTAGTACAAAAGGAACATTTCTTTAAGTTAGCATACAATTTTTCAGAATGTAAAATACTTACAATAGAACGTAAATGATCAAGATGCTCTTCTAGGGTTTTACTATAGACCAAAATATCATTAAAATACACAACCACAAATTTACCAATGAATGGATGCAAAACATGATTCATTAGTCGCATAAAAGTGCTTGGTGCATTAGTGAGACCAAATGGTATAACAAGCCATTCATACAAACCGTACTTAGTTTTGAAAGCTATTTTCCACTCATCTCCCTCTCTCATCCTAATATGATGATATCCACTTTTCAAATCAATCTTAGAAAAGACACAGGAACCATGCAATTCATCCAACATAACATCTAATCTAGGTATGGGGTGACGATACTTTACAATGATTTTGTTGATTGTTCGACAATCAACACACATCCTCCAAGTCCCATCTTTCTTGGGTACAAGTAGGATAGGAACAGCACATGGACTCATGCTTTCCCTCACATATCCTTTGGAAATAAGCTCCTTAACCTGCCTTTGAAGCTCCTTTGTCTCCTCAGAATTACTCTTATATGCTGGCCGGTTAGGGATGGATGCACCTGGGATGAAATCAATTTGATGCTCAATTCCTTATTAGGTGGCAATCCATTTGGAACATTGTCAGGGAATACATCTTCAAATTCCTGCAATAGAGCAACAACAACACTAGGCAAAGATGGGTCAAACTTGTTAGTGTTAAAATAAGCCTCCTTGTACAGAAGTATGATTATAGGTTGTTTGGCATAGAATGCTCTTTTGCCATCACTCCCTTTTGCGTAGAAACTTTCTCTTTTCTTCTCTTTCTCTTGTGTCATCACGTTTTCTCCTCTCATTTCTCTTTTATCAATCTTTCTTTTCTATTCACTCTCATTTTTAATCCTTAATTGATCCTCATAAGCTTGTTGAGGTGATAATGGTACAAGAGTGACGGGTTTTTCATTCATTACAAAGGAATATCGGTTCTAAAGCCATCATGCATAACTCGCTTATCAAATTGCCATGGTCTTCCTAATAGAATATGACCCACATGCATAGGTACAACATCACATAAAATTTCATCATGGTACCTTTCGATAGAAAATGATATGAGCACTTACTTATTTACCTTGACTTCACCACTCTCATTCAACCATTGAAGCCTATATGGCTTAGGATGCTTCATAGTAGGTAAATCCAACTTCTCAACTATAGTTGTGCTAGCAACATTAGTGCAACTCCCACCATCAATAATCATACTACCTTATCTTTGATGAGACACCTCGTCTGAAAGATGTTATCTCTTTGCACCTCATTTTCTTCCTTTACTTGCATATTCAATACTCGCCTTGTAACGAGAGCTACTCCAATAACTAGATACTCCTCTCCATCACTTTCACCCACTGATGATGGTAGAGAATCATCATTTGATTCACTTTCAGTTTCAACATCACCATTACTTCTCAAAATCATTGCACGCTTATTTGGACATTGAGATGCAATGTGACCCCTGCCCAAACACTTAAAACATTTAACATCTCTATTTTTACTTGGTTGGGGGTCAGAATTACCTGCCTCCTTGCTAGAACCCACATTCTTGTACTTGGATAGCTCAGCTTTGGACTTGTAGTTCTCGTCCCTTTTATTCCAATTTGGCTTCCAAGATGAGGTAGATCCTGAGTTCTGCCCAAACCGTGTGGAACCCTTTCATTTGAGTTGCCTTTCAACTTTCATGGCCATGTGCACCATGTCTTCTAATTCCACATAGTGTTGTAATTCAACCACGTTTGCTATGTCCCTATTTAGCCCTTGTAGAAATTGAGCCATGGTTGCTTCTTTATCTTCTTCTACATTTGCTCGAATCATGGTAATCTCCATCTCCTTGTGGTAATCCTCCACACTTTTGGTGCCCTGAGCGAGCCCTTGCAACCTTTGGTACAGCTCCCTGTAATAGTGGTTAGGGACAAACCTCCTCCTCATGATAGCCTTCATCTCCTCCCATGTATCAATAGGCCACTTACAATTCCTTCTCCTAGTCAAAATAAGTTGATCCCACTAAATAATAGCATAATCAGTGAATTCAACTGCAACAAGCTTTACCTTTTTCTCCTCGGAATAGTTGTGGCAGTCAAAAACCAATTCAACCTTCTTCTCCCATTCTAGGTATGCATCAAGATCATTCTTATCTTGGAATGGAGGAATTTTCATTTTAATATTGCCCAAATTATAGTCATAGGTGCCTTGCCTCCCAAATTCTCTTTGATCCCTTCTATTATTAACAGTTCGGAGCACAGTAGTTTGATCGTCAATTTCATCATCTTCTACATCATCTTTATGGTCATAGGCACATCTTAACTGCCTTCTTACTTTACGAGCCTTATACTCCCCATGCCTCATTTGCAACTCTGCTATAGTATTAGATTGCTCCTCCATCCTCTCCCTCATATCATCAAATCTGGTATTCATACGCTCAAATTGTTGTTGCATAGCTTTGATCATGAAGGACACATCACCAGCTCCCTCTTGAGCTGCACCTTTGTCTCTGGATGTCATAGTATTACTTCTATACAAAATAATAAGATACCTCATAGAGCACTTCCTCACGTGTTTCACTCAAAAGAAGGTGTCACACTCTCTCGTGTTTACACTCTTTATGGATTTTTCTTTATATGAACTTTCACTCTTACCTTTTACCACTCAGATTTCTACTTTTAGCTCTATAAAGAGCTAAACAAGGTAAATCAAGAGTATTGATTTTAAACAAAATAAGATAAATGGCATAGAATTGAACAAATTGGAGAACAAGGAATCAAAAAATGAAAAAGGATATCAAGGCAAACAATTTTAATGAACTAAACTCACAAAAAGAATCAGGATAGGGGAAGTTAAATTTAGAGGACAAACTTGGGTAACAAGATAGAAAAATGGATGGCAGAATTGGAGTTGAGCAAGAAAACTTTGTTATTATTATGGCCAATATGACCAAACTATTAACTTTATCAATAACTTGAATTTGATGTTTCCTTTCTTTTCTTCTTTTTCTTTTTCTTTTTCTTTTTCTTTTTTTTTTTCATTGATCCTTCTTTTTTTTTTCCTTTTTCTTTCGCTCAACACAAAACAACAGTAGAACACTTAGATACAGCAATTGGAATTGAAATTAGCACATTGAGAAGGATTGCAAACAAACAGATTTGTGCATTTGAATTGTAATGCACATAATAGACAAATTGAATCAAAATAAATAAATCACAAGGTAAAAAATTGAAGAGTGAGTGGATTCAACCTGATTTAAAGTCAGGCTCTAATACCAACTGATGCGGAAAACCCCAAAAGGACGTGGCTTAGGGACCCAACGCACACAAGGAATCAAAGAACAACTAGGAAAGTTAAATCAGAGTTTAATAACAAAAACCCTAGACCCAATATTTAAAGGAATATGAACCTAGGGTATTCAAGAAGGATATGGATGCCACACTCCAGAAAAGGAAGGAATTGGGAGTGATAAGTCAATTTGAATGCCACAAGAAGAAGTACCTTTTGATAAGTTCTTTGGTTCTTAAAAGAATTGAGGGAGAAAAACCCTTGCTTTTTATTTCACTCAAAGTTGTCTGATTTCCAAAGCTTACAAGGGGTGCCTATTTATAGGCTTAGATAGCAATCCTAAAGAGGCAAAATTCCTATTTAGGAGAAATCCTTATTTTGGAGGAATTTCAGACTAATTCTAGCACATACAATGAACTCCTATTTAGGAGTGATGCTATTACTTATTTTGACCTATTAAGTATTTCAATTATATTAACTAGGTCTAGACTCTCTTTAAAACTTGAATTCGCAACATTTGAAGCTTGGTTGGCCTGAATATCCTGAATCAGCCCATTCAGTGCTTCTTTAATCTTTTTGGCTTTATCTCGTGTTATTGGGCCTTCTAGAATGTGCAATGGACCTCTTGTATCCATTGAAGCTCTATCTTGTGTTATTGGGTCTTCTGAAATGTGCAATGGACTTCTTGCATCTATTGAAGCCTTCCACCCATCATCTCTACAATTCTCATCAATTGTGGACTAAGGGAAAATGGTGAAACAATTGATGAATAAGATGTCATAAATGTAATTAAAAAAAAGGCCATGATTATATTTCAAAAAGCTGATATTTTACGAAAAATATGGTTTCTTTGTCTTAAGATAAATGACTCATTTGTTTAATGAAATTTAATGTATTTAGATTACCCAAAGTGTATTGATATACATGTCACATTAAAATTAATATTTGGTGGAATCATAGATATTAATTACATGATTATTTTGTCTAAATGATTCCTTGAAACAAAAGGACAAGCATTCAACTTCTTGATCATTTTGTTTATATAAATGTAAACATTGATTCCTAACCAAAGAATTAGGTGACATTTGATAATGATGCCTTTGTTTAGGAAATTTAACATAACAAGTAATGAAATTAAATTGAAATCTAGGGACATTAATAACATACCAAACATTTAAGCTCCTTAAATTCCTAAACTATCAATTTCAAGATTTAGATTTCATACCTAAATTTGAGACCATCCTTTGATTCCATCCTAACAAGGCTCCATTTTTTATTGTAATAACTTATTCATACTTAAAGATCATGAAAATAGATTATGTGCCCATAATAGGCACTATATTCATGGCAATTTGTGCCTCTTTAGAATTGTTATCTTAGCTTATAAGTAGGCACCCCTTGTAAGCTCTGAAAAATAACATCAGACAATTTATCAGACAACTTTGAGTGAAATAGAAAGTAAGGGTTTTTCTCCCTCAGTTCTTTTGAGAACTAACAAACTTATCAAGAGGTATTTCTTCTTATGGCATTCCAATTGACTTATCACTCCCAATTTCTTTCTTTTCTAGAGTGTGACATCCATATCCTTCTTAAATACCCTAGATTCGTGTTCCTTGAAATGTTGGGTCTAAGGTTTGTGTTATTAAACTCTGATTTGGCTTTTCTAGTTGTTCTTTGATTCCTTGTGTGCATTGGGTTCCAAAGCCACATCTTTTGGGCTTTTTTGTATCAGTTGGTATCAGAGTCCGGTTCTAAATCAAGTTGAATCCACTTACTCGTCAATTTTCTACCTTATGATTTATTTATTTCTATTCAATTTGTTTATTATGTGCATTACCATTCAAATGCACAAATCTGTTTGTTTGCAATCCTTCTCAATGTGCTAATTTTAATTCCAATTGTTGTATCTAAGTATTCTACTATTGTTTTGTGTTGAGCAAAAGAAAAGGAAAAAAAAATAAAAAGAAGGATCAACAAAAGAAAAAAAAACAAGAAAAGAAAGAAAATATCAAATTCAAGTTATTGATAAAGTTAATTGTTTGGTCATATTGGCCACAATAATAATAAAGTTTTCTTGCTCAACTCTAATTCTGCCATCTATTTTCTTGTTTTATTACCCAAGTTTGTCCTCTAGGTTTAACTACCCCTATCTTGATTTTTGTGAGTTTAGTTCATTAAATTTGTTTGCCTTGATATCCTTTTCTATTTTTGATTCCTTGTTCTCTTATCTTATTTTGTTCAAAATCAATACTCTTGATTTACATTATTTAGTCCTTTATAGAGCTAAAAGGGGAAATCCGAGTGGTAAAAGGCAAGAGTGAAAGTTCATATAAAGAAAAATCCATAAAGAGTGTAAACACGAAGGAGAGTGACACCTTTTTTGAGTGAAACATGTGAGGGATTGTTCTATAAGGTATCCTAATTATTTTGTGTAGAAGTAATACTATGATGTCCAAAGATAAAGGTGTAACTCAGGAGGGAGCTGGTGATGTGTCTTTCATGATTAAAGCTATGCAACAACAATTTGAGTGCATGAATACTAAATTTGATGATATAAGGGAGAGGATGCAGGAGCAAGCTAATACAATAGCAAAATTGCAAAGGAGGCATAGGGAATATAAGGCTCCTAAAGCAATAAGGTAGTTGAGATGTGCCTATGACCATGAAGATGATGAATTTGATGATTAAACTACTATGGTTAGAACTTTTAACAATAGAAGGGATCGAAGAGAATTTGGGAGGCAAGGCACCTATGACAATAATTTAGGCAGTATTAAAATGACAATTCCTCCATTCCAAGGTAGGAATGATCCTAATGCATACCTAGAATGGGAGAAGAAGGTTGAATTGGTTTTTGACTGCCATAACTATTATGAGGAGAAAAAGGTATAGCTTGCTGCAATTGAATTTACTAATTATACTATTATTTGGTGGGATCAACCTGTTTTGACTAGGAGAAGAAATCACAAGCAGCCAATTGATACATGAGAGGAGATGAAGGCTATCATAAAGAGGAGGTTTGTCCCTAATCACTATTACAAGGAGTTGTACCAAAGGCTACAAGGGCTTACTCAAGGTACCAAAAGTGTGGAGGACTATCACAAGGAGATGGAGATTACCATAGTTAGGGCAAATATAGAAAAAGATAGAGAAGCAACCATGGCTCAATTTCTACAAGGGCTAAATAGGGACATAGCAAACGTGGTTGAATTGCAACACTATGTGGAATTAGAAGACATAGTGCACTTGGCAATGAAAGTTGAAAGGCAACTCAAATGAAAGGGTTCCAGACAGTTTGGGTAGAACTCGGGTTTTACCTTATCTTGGAAAGCCAAATTGGAGTAAAAGGGACAAGATGGCCAATTACAAGTCTAAAGCCAAGCTATCCAAGTACAAGAATATGGGTTTTAACAAGGAGGCAAGTAATTCTGACCCCTAACCAAGTAGAAATAGAGATGTTAAATGTTTTAAGTATTTAGGCAAGGGTCACATTGCATCTCAATGTCCAAATAAGCGTGCAATGATCTTGTGAAGTAATGGTGATGTTGAAACTGAAAGTGAATTAGATGATGATTCTATGTCATCATCAGAGGGTGAAAGTGATGGAGAGGAGTATCCGGTTAATGGAGTAGCTCTTGTCATAAGGCGAGCATTGAATGTGCAAGTAAAGAAAGAAAATGAGGTGCAACGAGATAACATCTTTTAGACGAGATGTCTCATCAAAGATAAGGAGTTTGAAGATGTATTCCCTAACAATATCCCAAGTGGATTGTCACCCATAAGAGGAATTAAGCATCAAATTGATTTCATGCCTGGTGCATCTGTCCTAAATCAGCCAACATATAAGAGTAATCTTAAGGAGACAAAAGAACTTTAAAGGCAAGTTAAGCTTCAAAGGCAGGTTGAAGAACTTATTTTAAAAGGATGTGTGAGGGAAAGTATAAGTCATTGTGCAGTTCTTGTCCTACTTGTACAAGGAAAGTTGAACAAAAGACATGCCAAGTGGATCAAATTCATTCAGACCTTTCCCTACATCATCAAGTATAAACAAGGTGATGATTCGAGGATGAATCCTTTCGAGGAAAGGGGGAATGATGAAAACTGTAAAGATAATGGGTGGAAGGTTTCAATGGATGCAAGAGATTCATTGCACATTCTAGAAGACCCAATAACACGAGCTCTAGAGCTTCAATGGATGTAAGAGGTCCATTGCACATTCCAGAAGGCCCAATAACATGAGCTAGAGCTTCTATCGATGCAAAAGGCCCAATAACATGGGCTAGAGCCAGAAAGATGAAAGAAGCACTAAATGGGCTGATTAAGGACATTCAGGCCAACCAAGCTTCAAATAGTGCAAATTCTAGCTTGAAAAAGAGTCCAGGCCTTATTAATATCATTGGAGTACTTAAAAAGTTAGGACTAGTTATTAGTAGTCATTCCAAATTAGGAGTTTATTTTCTATGTAAGAATTTGTCCCTAGATAGGAATTCCTCCTAAATAAGGAATTATCCTAAGTAGGAATTTGTGCCTCTTTAAGATTGCTATCTTAGCCTATAAATAAACACCCTTTGTAAGCTCTAAAAAATAACATTAGACAATTTATAAGACAACTTTAAGTGAAATAGAAAGCAAGGGTTTTTCTCCCTTAGTTCTTTTGATAACTGACGAACTTATCAAGAGATATTTCTTCTTGTAGCATTCCAATTGACTTATCACTCCCAATTTCTTTCTTTTCTAGAGTATTGCATCCATATCATTCTTAAATACCCTAAGTTCATGTTCCTTCAAATGTTGGGTCTAGGGTTTGTGTTATTAAATTCTAATTTAGCTTTCCTAGTTGTTCTTTGATTCCTTGTGTGCATTGGGTTCCTAAGCCACGCCTTTTAGGGTTTTTTGCATCAGTTGTTATTAGATCCTGGTCTAAATTAGGTTAAATCAGGCACAAAACACTCGCCAAAAGTTAAATCAAGTTGAAGACTTCTTTGTTTAATGGACTTCAAAGGGTTCTTAGTTCCAATAGAGTATAGATGTGCTTGTTGTCATGAATATAGTGCCTATTATGGGCACAAAAGCTATTTTTAAGATCATTTCATGAATGGGACAAATGTTCTTTTCAAGATCATTTTGCATGTATGAGTTGTTGTAAAGAATGTGGGAGCCATGTTAGGAAGAAAGATGGTCTTATTATTTAGGAATTGAACCAAAAGTACTTGTAAGAAATGTTAGCCATTATGAAAGACTCCTTTTTTTAATGAAAATCAAAGGGTTCCTAGTTCCAAAGGTGTACATAATTACTTGCTACAATGAATATAATCCCAAGTTTAGGGATAAAAGTTATTTTCAAGATCATTTTGTGTGAATGAGTTGTTCCAACATAAGGTGAAGCCTTATTAAGAAGAAATTAAGAGACATTCTTATTATTCTACAATTGAACCAAAATTACTTGTAAAGAAATCTAATCATTTTGGAAGACTCTTTGGTTCCATGGATTTCAACGGATTCATAGTTCCAAAGGAGTATAGATGTGCTTGTTGCCATGCATATAGTCCCTGTTGTAGGCACATAAGCAAATTTTAAGTTCATTTCATCTAAATGAGTTATTACAACAAGTGGTGAAGCCTTGTTAGGAAGAAATGAAGAGGTAATCTCATTATTCAATAATTAAACTGAAAATACTTGTAGAAAATGCTAGTCATTATCAAAGACTCCTCTATTGAATGGATTCTTAATGCCAAAGAAGCATATAATCCCTTGCTATAATGAATATAATGCTTGTTATGGGGTCAAAAGTTATTTCTAAGATCATTTTGCATGTATAAGTTGTTGGAAGGAAAGCTAGAGCTATGTTACGAAGAAGGACTGTATTATTATTCAGGAATTGAACCAAAAGTACTTGTGAAAGATGGTAGTCATTATTAAAGACCCTTTTGTTTGACGAAACTTAATGGGTTCCTAATTTGAAAGGTGTATATAATTACTTGTTGCAATGAATGTATTGTGTATTGTGGGGACAAAAGTTATTTTCAAGATCATTTTGTGTGAATAAGATGTTGCAACGAAAGGTAGAGCCTTATTAAGAAGATATGAAGAGATATTCTTATTATTCTACAATTGAACCAAAATTACTTGCAAATAAATCTAATCATTTTGGAAGACTCCTTGCTTCCATGGATTTCAACAGATTCATAGTTAAAAAGTAGTATGGATGTGCTTGTTGCTATCCCTATTGTAGGCACACAAGCTAATTTCAAGTTCATTTCGTCTAAATGAGTTATTGCAACAAATGATGGAGCCTTGTTAGGATTAAATGAAGAGGCAGTCTTATTATTCAGTAATTAAATTGAAAATACATAGGAAATGCTAGTCATTATCAATAACTCCTTTGCTTACTACAATGAATATAATGCTTGTTATGGGGACAAAAGTTATTTTCAAGATCATTTTGTGTGTATGAGTTGTTGCAAAGAAAGCTTGAAGAAAGATGATCTCATAATTCAGGAATTGAACCAAAAGTACTTGTAAGAAATGTTAGCCATTATTAAAGACTCCTTTCTTTAATGAAAACCAAGGGATTCCTAGTTTTAAAGGTGTACATAATTACTTGTTGGAATGAATATAATCCCTATTATAGGGACAAAAGTTATTTTCAAGATTATTTTGTGTGAATGAGTTGTTCCAAAGTAAGGTGGAACCTTGTCAAGAAGATATGGAGGGACATTTTTATTATTCTACAATTAACCAAAATTGCTTGTGAAGAAATTTAATCATTTTGAAAGACACCATGGTTCCATGGATTTCAACAAATTCATAGTTCCAAAGGAGTATGAATGTGCTTGTAGCCATGCGTATAGTCTCTGTTGTGAGCACACAAGTTAATTTCAAGTTCATTTCATCTAAATGAGTTATTGCAACAAATGATGGAGCCTTGTTAGGAAGAAATGAAGAGACAATCTCATTATTCAGTAATTAAACTAAAAATACTTGTAGAAAATCTAGTCATTATCAAAGACTCCTCTGTTGAATGGATTCTTAATGCCAAAGGAGTAAATAATCGCTTACTATAATGAATATAATGCTTGTTGTGGGGACAAAAGTTATTTTCAAGATCATTTTGCATGTATGAGTTATTGGAAGGAAAGCTAAAGCTATGTTATGAAGAAGGATGGTCTTATGATTTAGGAATTGAACAAAAAGTACTTTTGAGAGATGATAGCCATTATTAAAGACTCTTTTGTTTGATGAAACTTAATGGGTTCCTACTTTGAAACGTGTACATAATTACTTGTTGCAATGAATGTATTGCATATTATGGGGACAAAAGTTATTTTTAAGATTATTTTGTATGAATGAGTTGTTCTAAAGTAAGGTGGAACCTTGTTAAGAAGATATAAAGAGACATTCTTATTATTTTATAATTGAACCAAAATTACTTATAAAGAAATTTAATCATTTTGGAAGACTCCTTGGTTCCATGGATTTCAACGAATTCATAGTTCTAAAGGAGTATGGATGTGCTTGTTGTCATGCATATAGTTCATGTTATGGGCACACAAGCTAATTTCAAGTTCATTTCATTTGAATGAGTTATTGCAACAAATAGTGGAGCCTTGTTAGGAAGAAATGGAGAGGCAATCTCATTATTTAGTAATTAAACTAAAACTACTTGTAGAAAATGCTAGTCATTATCAAAGACTCCTCTCTTGAATGGATTCTTAATGCCAAAGGAGCATATAATTGCTTACTACAATGAATGTAATGCTTGTTATGGGGACAAAAGTTGTTTTCAATATCATTTTGCATGTATAAGTTGTTAGAAGGAAAGCTAAAGCTATGTTACAATGAAGGATGGTCTTATTATTTAGGAATTGAACCAAAAGTACTTTTGAGAGATGGTGGCCATTATTAAAGACTCTTTTCTTTGATGAAACTCAGTGGGTTCCTACTTTGAAAGGTGTACATAATTACTTGTTGAATGTATTGTGTATTATAGGGACAAAAGTTATTTTCAAGATTATTTTGTATGAATGAGTTATTCTAAAGTAAGGTGGAACCTTGTTGAGAAGATATGAAGAGACATTCTTATTATTCTATAATTGAACCAAAATTACTTATAAAGAAATCTAATCATTTTGGAAGACTCCTTGGTTCCATGGAAATCAATGGATTCCTAGTTCCAAAGGAGTATAGATGTGCTTGTTGCCAAGCATGTAGTGCCTATTATGGGCACATAATCTATTTTCAAGTCCATTTCGTGTGAATAAGTTATTACAACAAACAGTGGAGCCTTATTAGGAAGAAATAAAGAGACCTCATTATTCAGTAATTAAACTAAAAATACTTGTAGGAAATGCTAGTCATTATCAAAGACTCTTTTGTTCGATGGATTCCTAATGCCAAAGGAGCAAATAAACACTTGTTACAATGAATATAATGCTTGTTGTGAGTACAAAAGTTATTTTCAAGATCATATTGCTTGTATGAGTTGTTGCAAAGAAAACTGGAGCCATGTTATGAAGAAAGATAGTCTCATTATGGGTTGTTGCAATGAAAGGTAGAGCCTTGTTAATAAGATATCGAGAGACATTCGTATTATTCTACACTTAATCCAATATTACTTGTAAAGAAGTCTAATCATTTTGGAAGACTTTTGAGATCCATGGATTTCATTGGATTTATAGTTTTAAAAGAGTATGGATGTGCTTATTGTCATGCATATAGTCTCTATTGTAGGCACATAAGCTAATGTTAAGTTCATTTTGCATGAATGAGTTATTGTAACAAATAGTGGAGCCTTGTTAGGAAGAAATGAAGGGATGGTCTCATTATTCAGAAATTAAACCAAAAATACTTGTAGGAAATGCTAGTCATTATCAAAGACTCCTTTGTTTAATGGATTGCTACTTCCAAAGGTGCATATAATCACTTGCTACAATGAATATAATGATTTTTGTAGGGAAAAAAGTTATTCTTAAGATCACTTTGCGTATATGAGTTATGATGCAGAAAACCCCAAAAAGATGTGGCTTAGGGACCCAACGCATAGAAGGAATCAAAGAACAGCTAGGAAAACTAAATTAGACTTTAATAACACAAATCCTTTAAGTTTAACATTAGTCTAACATTCAAAGGAACATGAATCTTGGGTATTTAAGAAAGATATGGACACCACACCTTAGAAAAGAAAGGAATTAGGAGTGATAAGTTGGGTTGAACTCCACAAAAAGATGTACCTCTTGATAAGTTCATTAGTTCTTGAAAGAATTGAGAGAGAAAACTCTTGCTTTCTATTTCCCTAAAAATTGTCTAATGTTCCAGAGCTTACAAAGAGGTACCTATTTATAGGTTAAAACAGCAATCTTAAAGAGGTACAAATTCCTACTTAGGATAAATCCTTATTCAGGAGGAACTCCTATTAACAAACTAATTCTAGCACATACAATAAACTCTTATTCAAGAGTGAATGCTATTACATAGCCCCAACCCATTAGGTACTCCAATCACATTAATAGGGCCTGGACTTTCTTTCAAGTTTCAATTCACACCATCTGAAACTTGGTTGGTTTAAAAGTCCTTAATCAACTCATTTAGTGCCTCTTTCATCTTTTTGGCTTTAACTTATGGTATTGGGCCTTCTAGAATGTGCAATGGACCTCTTGCACCCTTTGAAGCCTTCCACTCATCATCTCTAACTTTCTCATTATTCCTCCTCCCCTCGAAAGGATTTGTCCTTAAATCATCACTTACATCAAAAGGGGAAATATCAAAAACATTAAATGTTGCACTTATATTATACTCACTAGGAAGGTTCAACTTATAAGTATTGTCATTAATTCATGCTACAACTTGAAACAGACCATCTCCTCTAGGTTGTAGTTTTGAACACCTTTGAGCTAGGAACTATTTCTTGAACATATGCACCCAAACCCAATCACCAGGTTTAAACACAACCTTCTTTCATCCTTTGTTGACATGGGATGTATATTGCTTAGTTCATTTTTTAATATGTTGTTGCACCTTTTCATACAATTTTTTCACCATGTCAATTTTGCGTTTACCATCTAAGCTAGCATACTTATTGATTTGTATAGGTACTAAATCCAAAGGAGTCAATGGATTAAAACCATATACAATTTCAAATAGAGAGTAACTAGTAACAAAATGAAGACTCTTATTATATGCAAACTCGACATGCAATAAACAATCTTCCTATGTTTTCAAATTTGTTTGAATAATAACATGTAAAAGAGTATAAAGAGTTTGATTAACCACCTCAGTTTACCTATCAGTTTATGGATGACAAATAGTTGAAAACAATAACCCCATAAAGTCTTCTAAAAGTAGCTTAAGAACTTTGTATCCTAATCTAAAATAATGCTCTACAGCATGCCATGCAAATATACTACTTTAAAGAATAAGTCAACCACATTTGTTGCCATCTTTGAAAATCTATCAACAACAACAAGTACAGAATCCTTATCATTTTTTATCATGGCAATCCTAGTACAAAGTCCATAGATAAATCAACCCATAGATGGCTAGGTATGGGTAAGGGGGTATATAAGTCATGAGGTAAAATTCTACATTTAGTTTGTTTGCATGTTACGTATTTCTCACATACCCTTTTAACATCTTGTTTCATGTGTGGCCAAAAGAAATATTCAGTTAGCATGGCCAAAAGCATATCTATACTCCCTTAGAACCAGGAATCCCTTGAATTTTTTTCAATGAAGGTCTTTGATGATTAGCATTTCTTATAAGTATTTCGATTTAATTACTAAATAATGAGATAGTCTCTTTATTTCTTCTTAATGACACTCCACTTTTTTATTAATAACTCATTCACGCCTAAAGATCTTGAAAATAGCTTGTATACCCACAATAAGCACTATATTCATGGCAACAAGTACATTTGTTCCACCTTAGAACTAGGAATCTATTGAATTTCATTCAACAAGGAGTCTTTGATAATAACTAGCATGTCTTACAAGTTTTTTCTCCTTAATTACTGAATAATGGTACCGTCTCTTCATTTCTTCCTAACAAGGCTCCATTTTTGTTATAATAACTCATTGACACTTAAAGATCTTGAAAATAGCTTATATGCCTAGAACATGCACAATATTCGTGCCAATAAGCACATCTATACTACTTTGGCATTAGGAATCCATTGAATTTCATTAAACAAAGGAATCTTTGATAATGACTATCATTCTTTACAAGTATTTTTGTTTTAATTACTGAGTAATGAGATCATCTCTGCATTTTTTCCAAATAAGGCTCCATATTTTGTTGTAATAAGCCATTCACACATAATAATCTTAAAAATAGCTTCTGTGCGCATAACACGAACTAAACAGGCACATCTATACTCCCTTGGAATTAAGAATCCATTGAATTTCTTTAAACAAAGGAATCTTTGATAATGACTAGCATTCATTACAAGTACTTTTGGTTTAATTACTAAGTAATGAGATCATCTCTTCATTTCTTCCAAACAAGGCTTCACCTTTTGTTGTAATAACCCGTTCACACATAATAATCTTAAAAATAGCTTATATGCGTATAACACTAACTATATTCATGGCAACAAGCACATTTATACTTCCTTGGAATTAAGAATCCATTGAATTTCTTTAAACAAAGAGTTTTTGATGATGATTATCATTTCTTGCAAGTATTTTTGGTTTCATTTTTGAATAATGAGATCGTCTCTTCGTTTCTTCCTAACAAGGCTCCACTTTTTGTTGTAATAACTCATTCATACTTAAAGATCTTGAAAATAGCTTGTTTGCCCACAACATGCACTATATTCATGGGAACAAGTATGTCTATACTCCCTTGGAACTAGGAATCAGTTAAATTTCATTAAACAAGGAGTCTTTGATGATGACTAGTATTTCTTACAAGTATTTTTGCCTTAATTACTAAATAATGAGGTCATCCTTTCATTTCTTCCTAACAAAGCTCCACTTTTTGTTGTAATAACTCATTTACACATAAAAATCTTGAAAAAAACTTTTATGCCCAGAACAAACACTATATTCATGGCAACACGCACATCTATACTCCCTTGAAATGAGGAATCCATTGAATTTCATTAAACTAGGAGTAATTGATGATGGCTACTATTTCCTACAAGTATTTTCTACTTAATTACTGAATAATGAGACCATCTTTTCATTTCTTCCTAACAAGACTCCACTTTTAGTTGTAATAACCCATTCAAACTTAAAGATCATGGAAATAGCTTGTATGCCCATAACACGAACTACATTTATGGCAACAAGCTCATTTATACTCTTTTAGAACTAGGAATCTATTGAATTATATTAAACAAGGAGTTTTTCATGATGACTAGCATTTCTTACCAGTATTTCTCCTTAATTATTAAATAATGAGATTGTCTCTTCATTTCTTCCTAACTAGACTCCACTTTTAGCTGTAATAACTCATTTGCACTTCAAGATCTTGAAAATAGCTTATATGCCCATAACAAGCACTATATTCATAGCAACAAGCACATCTATACTCCCTTGGAACTAGGAATCCGGTGAATTTCATTAAACAAGGAGTCTTTGATGATGACTAGAATTTCTTACAAGTATTCTCAACCTAATTACTAAATAATGAGACAATCCTTTCATTTCTTCTTAACAAGGCTCCGCTTTTTGTTGTAATAACTTATTCACACTTAAAGATCTTGAAAATAGCTTGTATGCCCACAACAGGCATTATATTCACAGCAACAAGCACATCTATATTCCCTTATAATAAGGAATCTATTGAATTTCATGAAACAAGGAGTCATTGATGATGGCTAGCATTCCATACAAGTATTTTCTACTAAATTATTGAATAATAAGATTGTCTCTTCATTTCTTCCTAACAAGGCTCCACTTCTAGTTGTAATAACTTATAGATATTTAAAGATCTTGAAATTGGCTTGTATGCCCATAACACAAACTATATGTATGACAATAAACTCATCTATACACCCTTGGAACTAGGAATCCATTGAATTTCATTAAGCAAGGAGTCTTTCATGATGACTAGCATTTCTACCAATAGTTTCTACTTAATTATTGAATAATGAGACCGTCTCTTCATTTCTCCTTAACAAGACTCCATTTTTTGTTATAATAACTCATTCTCACTTTATGATCTTGAAAATAGCTTATATGCCCACAACAGACACTATATGGATGAGAATAAGCACATCAATACTCTTTTGGAACTAGGAATCCATTGAATTTCATTAAACAAGGAGTCTTTGATGATGACTACCATTTCTTACAAGTATTTTCTACATAATTACTGAATAAGGAGATTGTCTCTTCATTTCTTCCTATCAAGGCTCCAATTTTTTTTGTAATAACTCATTCACACTTAAAGATCTTGAAAGCTTTTATGCTCATAACAGACGCTATATACTTGGCAATAAACACATCTATAGTACATTGGAATAGGAATTCATTGAATTTCATTAAAGAAAAGAATCGTTGATAATGACGACCATTCCTTATATGTATTTTCAGTTGAATTATTGAATAATGAGGAAATCTCTTTATTTCTTCCAAAAAGGCACCACTTTTGGTTGTAATAACTCGTTCGTACTTAATAATCGTAAAAATATCTTGTGTGCACACAACACGAACTATATTTATGGCAAGAAGCACATCTATACTCCTTTATAACTAGGAATCTGTTGAATTTCATTAAATAAGGAGTCTTTCATGATGACTAGCATTTCTCTCTAGTATTTTCTACTTAGTTATTGAATAATGTGATTGTCCCATCATTTCTTCCTAACAAGGTTCAACTTTTTGTTGTAATAACTCATCACACTTAATGATTTTAAAAATAGCTTGTATGCCCATACTAGGCACATTTATACTCCCTTGGAATTAGGAATCCATCAAATTTCTTTAAATATAGAGCCTTTAATGATGATTAGTATTTCATACAAGTATTCTTGGTTTAATTACTAAATAATGAGATAGTCTCTTCATTTTTTCCTAAGGACACTCCACCTTTTGTTGTAATCATTCATCCACACTTAAGCATCTTGAGAATAGCTTGTATGTTCACAATAGGCATTATATTCATGACAACAAGCACATCTATACTCCCCCAAAACTAGGAATCCAATGAATTTCATTAAACAAGGAGTCTTTGATGATGACTAGCATTTCTTACAAGTATTCTCAACTTAATTACTGAATAATGCGACAATCCTTTTATTTCTCCCTAACAAGCCTCCACTTTTTGTTGTAATAACTCATTCACAAATAAAGATCTTGAAAATAGCTTATATGCCCAGAATAGACACTATATTCATGGCAACAAGCACATATATACTCCCTTGGAATGAGGAATCCATTGAATTTTATTAAACAAGATGTCATTGATGATGGCTAGCATTTTCTACAAGTATTTTCTACTTAATTATTGAATAATGAGATCATCTCTTCATTTCTTCCTAACAAAGTTCCACCTTTTGTTGTAATAACTCATTTGTACTTAATAATCTTGGAAATAGCTTGTATGCAAACAACACAAACTATATTTATGACAAGAAGTACATCTATGTTGCCCTAGAACTAGGAATCTGAAGAATTTTATTAAATAAGGAGTCTTTCATGATGACTAGGATTTCCCTCTAGTATTTTCTACTTAGTTACTGAATAATGAGACCATCCCATCATTTCTCCCTAACAAGGCTCTAGTTTTTGTTGTAATAACTTATTCACACTTAAAGATCTTGAAAATAACTTGTGTGCCCGCAATAGGCATATTTATACTCCTTTAGAACTAGGAATCCATTAAATTTCTTTAAACATAATGTCTTTGACGATGATTAGCATTTCTTACAAGTATTCTTGGTTTAATTACTGAATAATGACTTGCATGGCAACAAGCACATTTAATAAGGAGTCTTTGATGATTACTAGCATTTCTTATAAGAATTTTTGGTTTAATTACTAAATAATGAGATTATTTGTTCATTTCTTCCAAACGATACCCCACTTTTTGTTGTAATAACTCATTTGTACTTAAAGATCTTGAAAATAGCTTGTATGCCAATAACAAGCACTATATTCATGGCAACAAGCACATCTATACTCCATTGGGACTAGAAATCTGTTGAATTTCATTAAGCAAGGAGTCTTTGATGATGACTAGTATTTTTTACAAATATTTTCAATTTAATTATTAAATAATGAGACAGTCTTTCCTTTTCTTCCTAATGACACTCTATTTTTTGTTGTAATAACTCATTCACACTTAAAGATTTTGGAAATAGCTAGTGTGTGCAAAAGAAGCATATTTATACTCCATAAGAACTAGGAATCTATTGAATTTCTTTAAACATGGTGTCTTTGATGATGATTAGCATTTCTTACAAGTATTCTCTATTTAATTACTGACTAAATGAGACAATCTCTTCATTTCTTCCTGACAACACTCTAGTTTTGTTGCAACAAGCACTATATTCACGGCAAGCACATCTATACTCCCTTGGAACTAGGAATTCATTGAATTTTATTAAACAGGGAGTCTTTGATGATGACTAGCATTTCTTATAACATTTTTCCATTTAATTACTAAATAATAAGATCGTCTGTTCATTTATTCCTAACGACGCTCTATTTTTTATTTTAATAACTCATTCACATTTAAAGATCTTGAAAATAGCTTGTATGCCACCAATAAGGACTATATTCATGGCAATAAGCACTCCAATACTCTCTTGGAACTAGGAATCCATTGAATTTCATTAAACAAGGAGTCTTTGATGATGACTAGCATTTTGTACAAATATTTTCGGTTTAATTACTAAATAATGAAACAATCTTTTCATTTCTTGCTATTGATGCTCCACTTTTTTTTTTTTGTAATAACTTATTCACACTTAAATATCTTAAAAATAGCTTGTATGCTTACAACAGGCACTATATTAATGGCAACAACCACATCTGTTGTTCCCACAGCCTTGTATGGGTTGTAATTGTTGTCAACTAGGGTTAAGTGTGCAAGAGAGTAAAGTTACATGGAAGGGCAGTAAAGTAAATCCACTGCATAAGGGTAAGAACATAAATCCGCCATGTAAGCCCTATTAGGGTTTCATGGAAGAGAGTATATAAAGGCCTTGGAAGACAAAACTAGGGTAGAGGGCCAACACAATTGAATAAACAGCAACCCTACAGCAACCGGCCAAAGGAAGAGAGAGTAGAACGACAAGAGATCAGAACCAACACCACCAGGAGAGCAAATCAGAAACGTCACCACTGGGAGAGCAAACCAGAACGTGCGACCTCCTGCAAGCAAACCAGAAACGCCTCCTGCACTCAAACCAGAAACACATCCTGCGAGCAAACCAGAAACACATCCTGCAAGCAAACTAGAAACACCTCCTGCAAGCAAACCAGAAACACATCCTGCAAGCAAACTAGAAACGCACAACCAGCAAGAGGAGAAATAAGAAATAGACCACCCGGAAGAAAAGACAACAGACCTGGTATCCGTGAGACCACCCGGAAGAGAAGACAGCAGACTAGAAGCGTGAGGCAGGCCGAGAGACGTGAACCAGAAAAACCAGTAGCGTGAGGCAGGCTAAGAGACGTGAAACAGCAGATCAGAAGCGTGAGACCAGAACGTGCAACGGCGTGACTGATCAGAAGCGTGGGGCAGGCCGTGAGACGTGAAACGGCAGACCAGAAGCTTGAGTGCAAGCTGTGAAACCGTGAGACGGTGAAAGCAGGAGTTGTGTGAAACAACCTAGAGAAGGAATTCGGTGAAGCATCGGAAAAAACTCAACATATTTCCAGATTTCTTCAAGAGAGGTTAGAGAGCGTTGCGGTGAACTTCTAAGCGACAGTGGAGCAGCCTTTCAATTCAACAGAGGCAAGACAAGCTAGAAGAAGGGTAGACACAGTAAGTGACACTCTTTGTATTGTACTTGCTTAGTAATTGTAATAGTAAAAGGAGCAGAAGATTAAGACATCCATTGTAATTGGAATTCTCAAGTATAGTGTATAGTCTCGGTAAGGGAGAGTCCCTACCACCGTGGATGTACGTCATGTTGATGGAACCACGTAAATCTCGTGTGTCCTTAATTTGCTTTACATTCTGTGTTTTGAATTGAGTTGTCAACGCAGCTAAAGTATTAGCCAACCCATAACCTAATGAAGACCTAAACAAGAACATCCGAATTGTCTATTAGGCAAGGTGTCTGAAAGGTGACTTTAGGGACTATTATGATTAGTAGGTAGCAATAGATCTACCTTAGTCAAATATGAGAAAGAGTTCACTTTTAAGAAGAGATTGAAGTTGTTCACTTTCCTACGAATTGCGAATTATGGTGATACTGATTCACCCCCCCTCTCAGTATCACAAACTAGTAGATCCTAGGGTGAAGTTGGGAACTTCAATTGGTATCAGAGCACAGGTTCACCAGGATAAAGTTTAATAGCTTGGTGTACCAGTTTGAAGAGCTCCAGAAGTTTTAACTTGTTCAGCATATTGAGAAATGGACAAAGGTACCAACACCAGCACTACTTACAGCATGAAAGTTCCAATCTTCAACGGAACCAACTACCATATGTGGAGAGTGAGAATGCAGGTGGTATTTGCAACCATGGGCATGAACGTGGTGAAATCTGTACAGGAGGGTTTTGAGCCTCCAGAAGAAGGTAAAGATCCAACCCCAGAGGAATTAAGATAGTTTGAGATAAATGGGAAGGCCTCAAATGTCATCATTTCAGCATTGACAGATGCTGAATATGCTAAAGTTATTGACTGCAAATCTGCCAAGGAGATATGGGACAGATTGCAGAAAGTCTATGAAGGTGATGGCAGAATGAAGGAAGCCAAGCTTCAAGTTTTCAAGGAGAGATATGAATCTCTCAGGATGCAGAAAAATGAGACAGTCCAAGAGTTCTTCACCAGGGTTATTGATGCTGTAAACGATCTTAGAAGTCATGGGAAGAACAAGAAGGACTCATCTATTGTGAAGAAAATTCTGAGAATTCTGCCTGAGAGGTTTGCCTCAAAGGTGGCAGCCATAGAGGAGAGTAGAGATCTCAATTTTATGTCTCTGTATGATCTCCAATGCAATCTCATTGCATATGAGATGAGAATAAAGTCAACTGAGAGCTCCTCAATGTCAAAGGTATCAAAGGAGGCAGCTTTCAAAGCCATGAAATACTTGAAGATAAAAGAAGAGGAAGAATCATCCAGTGAGGATGATGATGATGATGAGGAAGAAAGTGAAGGTGAAGTGTTGGCATACTTCACAAGGAAATTCAAAAGGGGGTCTAAGAAAGGAAAAGGACAGTTGTCCTTGAGATGTTATCGTTGTGGACAGACTGGACACTTTGCTTCTCAGTGCAAAGTGAAACTTGATGATGAAGATGAAGATGGTGATGATAAGCAGAATTTAAAATGGAAAAGACCATCTTTCAAGTCAAGGAAGTCCAGCAAGAAGACTGCTAGCTCACAGAAGAAGAAGAGAGGCTCATTCAAGAGTTATGTGGGCCAGACAAAAGAAGCCGATGAGGAGGAAGATGTAGACTCATCAGATGAGTATGCCTTTATGGCATCAGCTCAAGGTGGTAGTTCAACCTCTGAAGAGGAAGAGGAGGTTGATGAAGAAGAAACAAATCTTGAAACTGAGTTGGAAGTAGCTTCAAAGGAGATAATCAGAAGGGGCAGAACCATAAGAAGGTTGGAGGCCCACATAAAACAAGTTGAAGCAAAGTCTGAGGAAGGAAAATACTTGTAAGAAATGCTATTAATTAAAATTCAACAAATTACTAGTTTTAAGGAGTATAGATGTGCTTGTTGCCATGAATATACTGCTTATTGTGGGCATAGAAGCTATTTTCTAGATCTTTAACTTTGATTGGGTTATTACAAAAAAAGTGGAACCTTGTTAGGAAGAAGTGAAGAGAGGATCTCATTATCTAGTATTTAAGTAGAAAATTCTTGTAAGAAATGCTAGTCATCATCAAAGACTCCATATTGATTGCAATTCGACATATTCCTAGTTTCAAGGGAGTATAGATGTGCTTATTGCCATGAATATAATGCCTATTGTAGGTATAGAAGCTATTTTCAAGATCTTTATGTGTGATTAACTTAGTCATCATCAAAGACTCCATGTTGATTTAAATTCAATAGATTCCTAGTTACAAGGGATTATAGATGTGGTTATAGGCACGAATATAGTTGTGGGCATAAAAGGTATTTCCAAGATCTTTAATTGTGATTGATTTATTTCAATAAAAAGAGGAGCCTTGCTAGGAAGAAGTGAGGAGATGATCTCATTTTTTAGTAATTAATTAGAAAATACTTGTAAGAAATGCTAGTTATCATTAAAGACTTCTTGTTGATTGATATTTAACAAATTCCAAGTTTCAAGGGTATATAGATGTACTTGTTGCCATAAATATAGTGCTTGTTATGGGCATAAAACCTAGTTTCAAGATTGGTAAGTGTGATTGACTTAACACAAAAAGTGGTGTCTTCTAAGGAAGAAAGGAAGAGACAATCAAACTTTTCAGCGATAAATTAGAAAATACTTCCGTGTGTCCCTAGTTTGAAAGGCGTATAAATGTGCTAATTGCCACGAATATAGTGCCTGTTGTGGGTATAGAAGCTATTTTTAAGAGCTTTAAGTGCGATAGAGTTATTGCATGAAAAAGTGGTGTCTAGTTAAGAAGAAAGGATGAGACACTCTCACTTTTCAGCAATTAATTAGAAAATACTTGTAAGAAATACAAGTTCTCATTAAAGAATCCTTGTTGATTGAAATTAGATGGATTCCTAGTCTCAAGAGTGTATAGATGTACTTGTTGCCATAAATATAGTGCCTATTGTGAGCATAGAAGCTATTTCCAAGATCTTTAATTGTGATTGACTTATTATAATAAAAAAAGGATCCTTGTTAGGAAGAAATGAGGCGACGGTCTTATTTTTCAGTAATTAATTAAAAAGTACTTGTAAGAAATGCTAGTTCTCATCAAAGACTCCTTGTTGATTGAAATTCAATGTATTCCTAGTTGTAATGGAGTATAGATGGGCTTGTTGCCATGAATATAGTGCCTGTTGTGGGCATAGAAGCTATTTACAAGATTATTAAATGTGATTTAGTTATTAGAACAAAAAAAGAAGCCTTGTTAGGAAGAAATAACTAGACAATCTCATTTTCAGTAATTAATTGGGAAATACTTGTAAGAAATGCTATTAATCATCAAAGACTCCTTGTTGATTGAAATTCAACAAATTCCTAGTTCCAAAGGGGTATAGATATGCTTACTGTGATGAATATAGTGCCTGTTGTAGGCATAAAAGCTATTTTCTAGATTCTTAACTTTGATTGGGGGTTTTTTCAACAAAAAGTGGAGTCTTGTTAGGAAGAAATGAAGAGAGGATCTCATTATCTAGTAATTAAGTAGAAAATTCTTGTAAGAAATGTTAGTAATCATCAGAAACTCTGTGTTATTTGAAATTCGACAGATTCCTAGTTACGAGGGAGTATAGATGTGCTTGTTGCCACGAACATAGTGGGTATATAAACTATTTTCAAGATCTTTATGTGTGATTGATTTATAACAAAAAAAGCTAGTGCCTTGTTAGGAAGAAATGAAGAGACAAACTCATTTTTCAGCAATTAATTAGAAAGTACTTGTAAGAAATGCTAGTTCTCATCAAAGACTCCTTGTTGATTGAAATTCAACAGATTCCTAGTCATAAGGCAGCATAGATGTGCTTATGGCCATGAATTTAGTGCCTGTTGTGGCCATAAAAGCTATTTCTAATATCTTTAATTGTGATTGAGTTATTTTAACAAAAGAGGAGCCTTGTTGGGAGGAAATGAGGCGACGGTCTCATTTTTCAGTAATTAATTAGAAAATACTTGTCAGAAATGTTAGTGAACATCAAAGACTTCTTATTGATTGAAATTCAACAAATTCCTAGTTTCAAGGGAGTATAGATGTGCTTGTTGCCATGAATATAGTGCCTGTTATGGGCATAGAAGCTATTTTCAAGATCTTTAATTGTTGTGACTTATTACAGCAAAAAGTGGTAAGAAAATTTTTGGGTCTAATTTTTCAGCAATTAATGACAAAACTTTTGTAAGAAATGGTAGTTCTCTTTGAGGACTCCTTGTTGATTAAAATTCAATGGATTTCTAGTCATAAGGGAGTATAGATGTGCTTATGGTCATGAATATAGTGCCTATTGTGGGCATAGAAGTTATTTCCAAGATCTTTAATTGTGATTATGTTTTTACAACAAAAACAAGGGAGTTTTTATGAAGAAATGAGGAGACTCACATTTTTTGGTAATTAATTAGAAAATAGTTGAAAGAAATGCTAGTTATCATCAAAAAGAGAAGCCTTGTTAGGAAGAAATGAGGAGACGATCTCATTTTCAGTAATTAATTGGGAAATACTTGTAAGAAATACTATTAATCATCAAAGACTCCTTGTTGATTAAAATTCAATAGATTACTAGTTTCAAGGGAGTATAGATGTGCTTGTTGCCATGAATATAGTGCTTGTTGTCAGTATAAAAGCTTTTTTCAAGATATTTATGTGTGATTAACTTATAGCAAAAAAAAAGTGGTGTCTTGTTAGGAAGAAATGAAGAAATGGTCTCATTATTCAATAATTATTTAGAAAGTACGTGTAAGAAATGCTAGTCATCATTAAAGACTCCATGTTGATTTAAATTCAACAGATTCCTAGTCATAAGGGATTATAAATGTGCTTGCGGCCACAAATATAGTGCTTATTATGGGCATAAAAGGTATTTCCAAGACATTTAATTGTGATTGAGTTATTTCAACAAAAAGAGGTGCTTTGTTAGGAAGAAGTGAGGAGACGGTCCCATTTTTTAGTAATTGATTACAAAATACTTGTAAAAAATGCTAGTTATCATCAAAGACTCCTTATTGATTGATATTCAACAGATTTCTAGTTTCAAGGGTGTATAAATATACTTGTTGCCATAAATATACTGCCTGTTGTGGGCATAGAACCTATTTTCAATATCTGTAAGTGTGATTGACTTATTACAACAAAAAGTGGTGTCTTCTAAGGAAAAAATGAAGAGACGATCAAATTTTTCAGCAGCAATTTGAAAATACTTGTAAGAAATGGTATTTCACTTCAAAGACTCGTTGTTTAAGGAAATTCGATGGGTCCTTAGTTTGAAAGGCGTATAGATGTGCTCTTTGCCTTGAATATAGTGCTTATTATGGGCATATAAGCTATTTTTAAGATCTTTAAGTGTGATTGAGTTATTGTAAGAAAAAGTGGTTTCTAATTAGGAAGAAAGGATGAGACACTCTCACTTTTCAGCAATTAATTAGAAAATACTTGTAAGAGATGCAAGTTCTCATCAAAGAACCATTATTGATTGAAATTCAATGGATTCCTAGTTACAAGAAGTATAAATGTGCTTGTTGTTATGAATATAGTGCCTATTGTGGGCATAGAAGCTATTTTGAAAATCTGTAAGTGCAATTGACTTATTACAACAAAAAGTGGTGCCTTTTAAGGAAGAAGTGAAGAGAGAATCAAACTTTTCGGCAATAAATTAGAAAATACTTGTAAGAAATGGTAGTTCACTTCAAAGACTCGTTGGTTAATGAAATTTGATGGGTCCGAAGTTCGAAAGGAGTATAGATGTGCTTGTTGCCATGAATATAGTGCCTATTATGGGCATGGAAGCTATTTTTAAGATCTTTAAGTGTAATTGAGTTATTATAAGAAAAAGTGGTGTCTTGTTAGGAAGAAAGGATATGACACACTCTCTTTTCAGCAATTAATTAGAAAATATTTGTAAGAAATGCAAGTTCTCATCAAAGAATCCTTGTTGATTAATATTCAATGGATTCCTAGTTACAGGGGAGTATAGATGTGCTTGTTGCCATGAATATAGTGCCTATAGTGGGCATAGAAGCTATTTTCAAGATCTGTAAGTGTGATTGACTTTTTACAACAAAAAGTGGTGTCTTCTAAGGAAGAAATGAAGAGAGAATCGAATTTTTCAGCAATAAATTGTTGTAAGAAATAGTAGTTCTCTTCAAAGACTCCTTGTTGATTAAAATTCAATGGATTCCTAGTCACAATGTGCTTGTGGCCATGAATATAGTGCCTATTGTAGGCATAGAAGTTATTTCCAAGATCTATAATTGAGATTGTGTTTTTTCAACAAAAAGAGGAGAGTTGTTATAAAGAAATGAGGAGATAGTCTCATTTTTTGATGATTAATTAGAAATTATTTGTAGGAAATGCTAGTTATCATCAAAAACTCCTTGTTGATGGAAATTCAACAAATTCCTTGTTTTAAGGGAGTATAGATGTGCTAGTTGCCATGAATATAGTGCCTGTTGTGGGCACAGAAGCTATTTTCAAGGTGCTTATTGTGGGCACAGAAGCTATTTTCAAGATCTGTAAGTATGATTGACTTATTACAACAAAAAGTGGTGTCCTTTACGGAAGAAATGAAGAGACAGTCAAATTTTTCATCAATTAATTAGAAAATACTTGTAAGAAATGGTAGTTCACTTCAAAGACTCCTAGTTTAATGAAATTCGATGGGTTCCTACTACAAAAGGTGTATAGATGTGCTTGTTGCCATGAATATAGTGCCTATTGTGGGCATAAAAGCTATTTTTAAGATCTTCAAGTGTGATTGAATTATTACACGAAAAAGTGGTGTCTTATTAGCAAGAAAGGATGAGACATTCTCACTTATTAGCAATTAATTAGAAAATACTTGTAAGAAATACAAGTTCTCATCAAAGAGTCCCTATTGATTGAAATTTAATGGGTTTCTAGTTACAAGGGAGTATACATGTACTTGTTGCCATGAATAAAGTGCCTGTTGTGGTCATATAAGCTATTTCATAGATCTTTAACTTTGATTAGGTTATTACAACAAAATGTCATGTCCTATTAGGAACAAATGAAGAGACATCGAATTTTTCAGCAATTAATTGAAAAATACTTGTAAGAAATGATAGTTATCTTCAAAGACTCCTTGTTATTAAAATTCAACAAATTCCTAGTTTGAAGGGAATATAGATGTGCTTGTTGCCATGGATATAATGTCTGTTGTCGGCATCAAAGTTATTTTTAAGATTTTTAATTGTGAATAAGTTATTACCACAAAAAGTAGAGCCTCGTTACGAAGAAAGGAAAAAATGGTCTCATTATTCAGCAATTAATTAGAAAATACTCATGAGAAATGCTAGTCATCATCAAAGACTCCTTGTTTAATGAAATTTGATGGGTCCTTAGTTGAAGGGAGTATAGATGAGATTGTTGCCATGAATATAGTGCCTGTTATGGGCATAAAAGCTATTTTTAAGGTCTATAGGTGTGATAGAGTTATTAGAACAAAAAGTGGTATCTTATTAGGAAGAAATGATAAAACGGTCTCCTTTTCAAGAATTAATTAAAAAATAGTTGTAAGAAATGCTAGTTCTCATCAAACACTCCTTGTTGATTGAAATTTGATGGATTCCTAGTTACAAGGGAGTATAGATGTGCTTGTTCCCATGAATATAATACCTGTTGTGGGCATATAAGCTATTTTCAAGATCTTTAAGTGTGATTGACACATTACACCAAAAAGTGGTGTCTTGTTTGGAAGAAATGATGAGACGGTCTCACTTTACAGCAATTAATAAGAAAATACTTGTAAGAAATTCTAGTTCTCATCAAAGACTCCTTCTTGATTAAAATTGAAAGGATTCCTAGTTAAAAAGGACTATAAATGTGCTTGTTGCCATAAATATAATGCCTATTGTGGGCATAGAAGCTATTTTCAAGATTTTTAATTGTGATTGAGTTATTAAAAGAAAACGAGGAGCCTTGTTTGGGAGAAATTAGAAGACAGTCTCATTTTTCAATAATTAATTAGAAAATACTTGTAAAAAACATTGGTTATCATCAAGGACTCCTTGTTGATTGAAATTCAACATATTCCTAGTTTCAAAGGAGTATAAATGTGCTTGTTGCCAAAAATATAGTGCCTATTGTCAACATTGAAGCTCTTTTCAAGATCTTTAACTGTTAATGAGTTATTACCTTAAAAAATGAACCCTTGTTAGGAAGAAAGGAAAAATCGGTCTCGTTATTCAGCAATTAATTACAAAATACTTGTAAGAAATGCAAGTCATCATCAAAGACTCCTTTTTTAATGATATTTGATAGGTGCCTAGTTCTATAGGAGTGTATATGTACTTGTTGACATGAATATAGTGCTTATTGTGGGCCTAGAAGATATTTTTAAGATCTTAAGTGTTATTGAGTTATTAAAACAAAAGTGGTGTCTTGTTAGGAAGAAATGATGAGACGGTCTCATTTTTCAGCAATTAGTTAGAAAATACTTGTAAGAAATAGTAGTCATCATCAAAGACTCCTTGTTGATTGAAATTCAACAGATTCCTAGTTTCAAAAGAGTATAGAGGTGCTCATTTCCATGAATATTGTGGATGTTATGGGCATAGAAGCTATTTTCTAGATTTTGAACGTTGATTGGGTTATTACAACAAAAATAGGAGCCTTGTTAGGAAGAAATGAGAAAATTGTCTGATTTTTCAATAATTAATTAGAAAATACTTGTAAGAAATGCTAGTTATCATCAAAGACTCTTTGTTGATTGAAATTTGATAGATTCCTAGTTTAAAGGTATATAGAAGTGCTTGTTGCCATGAATATAATACCTGTTGTGGGCATAAAAGCTATTTTCTAGATCTTTAACTTTAATTGGGTTATTCCAACAAAAAGTGGGGCCTTGTTAGGATGAAATGAAAAGACGGTCTCATTTTTCAATAATTAATTAGAAAATACTTATAACAAATGCTAGTTATCATCAAAGACTCCTTATTGATTGAAGTTTTATAGATTCCTAGCTTAAAGGTATATAGATGTGCTTGTTGCCATGACTATAGTACCTGTTATGGGCATATAAGTCATTTTCTAAATCTTTAACTTTGATTGGATTATTACAACAAAAAGTGAAGCCTTATTAGGATGAAATGAAAAGAAGGTCTTATTATTCGGTAACTAAGTAAAATATCCTTCTAAGAAATGTTAGCCATCATCAAGGACTCCTTATTGATTGAAATGCTAGTTATCATCAAAGATTTCTTGTTGATTGAAATTTGACAGATTCCTATTTTGAAGGTATATAGATGTGCTTGTTGCCATGAGCATAGAAGCTATTTTCTAGATCTTTAACATTGATTGGGTTATTACGACAAAAAGTGGAGCCTTGTTAGGATGAAATGAAGAGACGGTCTTATTATTCAGTAATTAAGTAGAAAATCCTTGTAAGAAATGCTACTCATCATCAAAGACTCCCTATTGATTGAAATTTGATGGATGCCTAGTTTCAATGGAGCATAGATGAGCTTATTTCCATGAATATAGTGCTTGATGTTGACATCGAAGCTATTTTCAAAATCTTTAAGTGTGAATGAGTTATTACTAAAAAAAGTGGAGCCTAGTTAGGAAGAAATGAATAAATTGTCTCATTATTCAGCAATTAATTAGAAAATACTTGTAAGAAATGCTAGACATCATCAAGGACTCCTTATTTAGTCAAATTTGATGGGTCCCTAGTTCCAAGGGAGTATAAATGTGTTTGTTGCCTTAAATATAGTGCCTGTTATAGGCATAGAAGCTATTGTTAAGATCTTTAAGTGTGATTGAGTTATTACAATAAAAGGAGGAGCCTTGTTATGAAGTAATGAGGAGATGGTCTCATTATTCAGCAATTAATTAGAAAATACTTGTAAGAAATGCTAGTTATCATCGAACAATCCTTGTAGATTGAAACTCAACCGATTCCTAGTTTAAAGGGAGTATAGATGTGCTTGTTGCCATGAATATAATGCCTCTTGTGGGAATTGAAGCTATTTCAAAGATCTTTAATTATGATTGAGTTATTACAACTAAAGAGGAGCCGTGTTCGGAAGAAATGAGATGGCGGTCTCATTTTTTAATAATTAATTAGAAAATACTTGTAAGAAATGCTAGTTATCATCAAAGACTCCTTATTGATCTTTAAGATATTTAAGTGGTGTCTTCTTAGGAAGAAGTGAGGAGATGGTCTCATTTTTCAACAATTAATTGGAAAAGACTTGTAAGAAATGCTAATTCCCATAAAAAAAACTCCTTATTGATTGAAATTCAATAGATTCCTGGTTATAAGAAAGTATAATTGTGCTTGTTGCTAGGAATTTATTGCCATCTTTAATTGTCATTGAGTTATTACAACAAAAAGAGGAGCCTTATTAGGTAGAAATGAGGAGATAGTCTCATTTTTTAGTAATTAATTAGAAAATACTAGTAAGAAATTTTATTATTATCGAAGACTCCTTGTTGATTGAAATTCAATAAATTCCTAATTTCATTGGAGTATTAATGTGCTTGTTTCCATGATTACAGTGTCTATTGTAGGCATCAAAGCTAATTTCAAAATCTTTAAGTGTGAATGAGTTATTACCAAAAAAAGTGGAGCCTTATTAGGAAGAAATAAAGAGATATTCTCATTATTCGGCAATTAATTACAAACTACTTGTAAGAAATGCTTGTCATCATTAGAGACTCCTTATTTAATGAAATTCGATGGGTCCTTAGTTCGAAGGGAGTATAAATGTACTTGTTGGCATGAATATAATGCCTGTTGTTGGCATAGAAGATATTCTTAAGATCTTTAAGCATGATTGAGTTATTACAACAAAAAATGGTATCTTGTTAGGAAGAAATGAAGAGACAGTCTCATTTTTCAGCAATTAATTAGAAAATACTTATAAGAGATGCTACTTCTCATCAAAAACTCCTTGTTGATTGAAATTCAACAGATTCCTAGTCAGAAGGTAGTATAGATGTGCTTGTGGACATAAATATATTGTCTATTGTTGCCATATAAGCCATTTCCAAGATCTGTGATTGGGATTCAGTTATTACAACAAAAAGAGGAGCATTGTTAGGAAGAAATGAGAAGATAGTCTCATTTTTCAGTAATTAATTAAAAAATACTTGTAAGAAATGCAAGTTATCATCAAAGACTCCTTGTTGATTGAAATTCAATAGATTCCTAGTTTCAATGGAGTGTAGATGTGCTTGTTGCCCTGAATATAGTGTCTATTGTGGGCATAGAAGCTATTTTCTAGATCTTTAACTTTGATTGGGTTCTTACAACGAAAAGTCAAGCCTTGTTAGGAAGAAATGAAAAGATGGTGTCATTATTTAGTAATTAAGTAGAAAATACTTGTAAAAAATGGTAGTCAAGATCAAAAACTCCTTGTTGATTGAAATTCGATGGATTCCTAGTTTCAAGGGAGTACATATGTGCTTGTTGATGTGAATGTTGTGCCTCTTCTAGTCATGGAAGTTATTTTTAAGATCTTTAAGTGTGATTGAGTTATTACAACAAAAAATGGTGTCTTGTTAGGAAGAAATGAAGAGACAGACTCATTTTTCAACAATTAATTGGAAAATACTTATAAGACTCCTTATTGATTGAAATTCAATGCATTCCTTGTTATAATAGAGTATAGATGTGCTTGTTGCCAAAAATATACTGCCTGTTGTGAGCCCAAAAGCTATTTCTAAGATCTTTAATTGTGATTAAGTTATTACAACAAAAATATGCACCTTGTTAGGTGGAAATGGGGAGATGGTCTCATTTTTCAGTAATTAATTTGAAAATACTTGTAATAAATGTTAGTTATCATCAAACACTCATTGTTGATTGAAATTCAACAAATTCCTAATTTCCATGGAGTATAGATGTGCTTGTGCAATGATTATAGTGTCCATTGTCGGCATCGAAGCTAATTTCAAAATCTTTAACTGTGAATGAGTTATTACCAAAAAAAGTGGAGTGTTGTTAGGAAGAAATGAAAAGACGGTCTCATTATTCAGCAATTAATTAGAAAATACTTGTAAGAAATACTAGTTATCGTCAAAGACACCTTATTTAATGAAATGCATTGGGTCCCTAATTCGAAGGGAGAATATATGTGCTTATCGCCATGAATATAGTGCCTGTTGTGGGCATAGAAGCTATCTTTAAGATCTTTGAGTGTGATTAAGTTATTACAATAAAACATGGTGTCTTCTTAAGAAGAAATGAAGAAAAAATCTCATTTTTCAAAAATTAATTGAAAAATACTTGTAAGAAATGCTAGTTGTCATCAAAGACTCCTTGTTGATTGAAATTCAACAAATTCCTAGTTTCAAGGGAGTATAGATGTACTTGTTGTCATGAATATAGTGTTTATTATCGGCATCAAAGCTATTTTCAAGGTCTTTAAGTATGAATGAGTTATTACTAAAAACAATGGAGCCTAGTTAGGAAGAAATAAAGAAATTGTCTCATTATTTAGCAATTAATTAGAAAATAAATGTAAGAAATGCTAGACATCATCAAGGACTCCTTTTTTAGTCAAATTTGATGGGTCCCTAGTTCCAAGAGAGTATAAATGTGTTTGTTGCCTTGAATATAGTGCCTGTTATGGGCATAAAAGCTATTATTAAGATCTTTAAGTATGATTAAGTTATTACAACAAAAGGAGGAGCCTTGTTATGAAGAAATGAGGAGATGGTCTCATTATTCAGCAATTAATTAGAAAATACTTGTAAGAAATGCTAGTTATCATCAAAGACTCCTTATTGATTGAAATTCAACCAATTCCTAGTTTCAAGGGAGTATAGATGTGCTTGTTTCCATAAATATAGTGCCTCTTGTGGGCATTGAAGTTATTTCAAAGATCTTTATTTGTGATTGAGTTATTACAACTAAAAGAGGAGCAGTGTTAGAAGAAATGAGGAGATGGTCTCATTTTTCAATAATTAATTCGAAAGTATTTGTAAGAAATGCTAGTTATCATCAAAGACTCCTTATTGATCTTTAAGATCTTTAGGTGGTGTCTTCTCAGGAGGAAATGGGGAGAGAATCTCATTTTTCAACAATTAATTGCAAAATACTTGTAAGAAATACTAGTTCTTATCAAAGAGTCCATGTTGATTGAAATTCAATGGATTCCAAGTTTCAATGTAGTGTAAATGTGCTTGTTGTCATCAATATTGTGTCTGTAGTTGACATCAAAGCTCTTTTCGAGATCCTTAAGTGTGAATGAGTTATTACCAAAAAAAGTGGAGTCTTGTTAGGAGGAAATGATGAGACAGTCTCATTATTCTGTAAATAATTAGAAAATACTTGTAAGAAATGCTAGTCATCGTCAAAAACTCCTTGTTTATTGAAGTTAGATGGGTCCCTTGTTCCAAAGGAGTACAGATATGCCTATTGCCACGAATATAGTGCTTGTTGTGGGCATAAAAGCTATTTTTAAGATTTTTAAGTGTGATTGAGTTATTACAACAAAAAGTGGTGTCTTGTTAGGAAGAAATGAAGAGACGATCAGATTTTTTAGCAATTGATTTGAAAATACTTGTAAGAAATGCAAGTTATCATCAAAGACTCTTTTTTTATTGAAATTCACTGGATTCCTAGTTACAAGGGAACATAGATGTGCTGGTTGTCATCAATATAGTGCCTATTGTGGGCATAGAAGCAATTTCCAAGATCTTTACTTGTGATTGAGTTATTAAAACAAAAAAAGGAGCCTTGTTAGGAAGAAATGGGGAGATAGTCTCATTTTTTAGTAATTAATAAGAAAATACTTGTAAGAAATGCTAGTTATCATCAAAAACTCTTTGTTGATCAAAATTTAATGGATTCCTAATCACAAGGGAATATAGTTGTGCTTGTGGCCATAAATATAGTACCTGTTATGGGCATAGAAGCTATTTCAAAGATCTTTAATTATGATTGAGTTATTACAACTAAAAAAGGAGTTATGGTAGGAAGAAATAAGGAGATGGTCACATTTTTCAGTAATTAATTAGAAAATACTTGTAAAAAATTCTAGTTATCATCAAAGACTCCTTATTGATTGAAATTCAATCGATTCCCAATTTCAAGGGAGTATAGATGTGCTTATTGCCATGAATATAGTGTCTGTTGTGGCATAGAAGCTATTTTCTAGATCTTTAACTTTGATTGGGTTATTAAAACAAAAAATGGAGCCTTGTTAGGAAGACATGGATAAACAGTCTCATTATTAAGTAATTAAGTAAAAAAATACATGTAAGAAATGCTAATCATCATCAAAAACTCCTTGTTGATTGAAACTCAATGGATTCTTGACATTGATGTGCTGGTTGCCATCAATATAGTGCCTATTGTGGGCATAGAAGCAATTTCCAAGATCTTTAATTATGATTGAGCTATTACAACAAAAAGAGGAGCCTTGTTTGGAAAAAATGAAGAGACGGTCTTATAGTTCAGTAATTATGTGGGATATATAGGTAAGAAATGTTAGTTATTGTGAAAGACTCCTTGTTTAATGAAATTCAATACATTCTTAGTTTCAGGGGCTTATAAAGTTGCTTGTTGCCATGAATAAAGTGTCTGTTGTGGGCACACAAGTTATTTTGAATATCTTTATGTGTAAATGAGTTATTACAACAAAAAGGTGAGCCTTGTTCAAAAAAAATAAAGAGATAGTCTCATTATTCAATAATTAAGTAGAAAATACATGTAAGAAATGCTAGTCATCATCAAAGACTCCTTGTTTAATGAAATTCAATGGATTCTTAGTTTCAATGAAGTATAAATGTGATTATTGCCATGAATATAGTGCTTGCTGTGGGTATAGAAGCCATTTTCAAGATCTTGATGTGTGAATGAGTTGTTACAACATAAAGTGAAGCCTTGTTAGGAGGAAATGAAAAGTCGTCTCATTATCTTGTAACTAAGTAGAAAATACTCGTAAGAAATGCTAGTCATCATAAAAAACTCCTTATTTAATAAAATTCAATAGATTCCTTGTTCCA
Organism: Bruguiera hainesii; assembly: GCA_023213295.1. Classification (NCBI taxonomy): domain Eukaryota; kingdom Viridiplantae; phylum Streptophyta; class Magnoliopsida; order Malpighiales; family Rhizophoraceae; genus Bruguiera; species Bruguiera hainesii. The sequence continues at coordinate 4,512,258 of JAHOYR010000016.1, forward strand.
AGGTAGTATAGATGGGCTTATTTCCATAAATATAGTGCCTATTATGGGCACACAAACTATATTTAAGATATTTAAGCGTGAATTAGTTATCACAACAAAAAGTGGAGCCTTATTAGGAAGAGAAGAAGACATGGTCTTATTATTCAATAATTAAGTTGTAAATACATGTAAGAAATGCTATTGCTCATCAAAGTCTCATTATTTAACGAAATTCAACATATTTTGAGTTCCAAGGGAATATAAATGTGCTTGTTGCCTTGAATATAGTGCCTGCAGTGAACACACAAACTATTTTCATGATCCTTAAGTGTCAATTAGTTATTACAACAAAAAATGGAGCCTTGTTCGTAAGAAATGAAGAGACGGTCTCATTATACAATAATTAAGTAGAAACTACTCATAAGAGAAGCTAGTCATCATCAAAGACTCCTTGTTTAGTGAAATTCAAAGGATTCCTTGTTCCAAGGGAGCATAAATGTGCTTGTTGCCATGAATATAGTGCCTATTGTGGGCATAGAAGCTATTTTTAGGATCTTTAAGTGTGAATAAGTTATTACAAAAAAAAAAAAAAGTGCAGCCTTGTTAGGAAGAAATGAAGAGACAATCTCATTATCCAATAATTAAGCAGAAAATACTAGTAAGAAATGCTAGTCATCATCAAAGACTCCTTCTTTAATGAAATTCAATGGATTCCTAGTTTTAAGGGAGTATAGAGGTGCTTATTGTGATGAATATACTGCATGTTATGGGCAAACAAGTTATTTTCAAGATCTTTATGTGTGAATAAGTTATTACAACAAAAGGGGAGCCTTGTTTGGAAGAAACAAAGAGATAGTCTCGTCATTCAATAATTAAGTAGAAAATACTCGTAAGAAAGGTTAGTTATTATTGAAGATTCCTTGTCTAATGAAATTGAAAGGATTCCTAGTTCTAAGGGAGTAAAGATGTGCTTATTGCCATGAATATAACTCCTATTATGGGCATAGAAGCCATTTCTAAGATTTTTATGTGTGAATGAGTTATTACAACAAAAAGTTGAGTGTCATTAGGAAGAAATGAAGCAACGGTCTCATTATTCAACAATTAAACCGATAATACTTGTAAGAAATGCTAATTATCATCGAAGATGCCTTGTTTAATGAAATTCAAAGGATTCCTAGTTCTAAGGGACTATAAATTTGCTTGTTCCCATGAATATAGTGCCTATTGCAGGTTTAAAAGCTATTTTCAAGATCTTTATGTGTGAATGAGTTATTATAGCAAAAAATTGAGCCTTGTTAGGAAGAAATTATGGGATGGTCTCATAATCCAGGAATTAAGTAGAAAATACTTGTAAGAAATGCTAGTCAACATCAAAGACTCCTTATTTAATGAAATTCAATGGATTCCTAATTTTAAGGGAGTATAGAGGTGCTTGTTGTCATGAATATAGTGCTTGTTGTGGGCACACAAGTTATTTTCAAGATGTTTATGTGTGAATGAGTTATTACAACAAAAAGTGCAGCCTTGTTAGGAAGAAATGAAGAGACGACTTCATTATTCACTAATTAAGTAAATAGTACTTGTAAGAAATGCTAGTCATCATCAAAGACTCCATATTTAATGAAATTCAACAGATTCCCAGTTCCAAAAGAACATAGATGCACTTATTGCTATGAATATAGTCCCTGTTGTGGGCGCACAAGCTATTTTAAGGATCTTTAAGTATGAATGAGTTATTGCAAAAAAAAAAAAAGTGGAGTCTCGTTAGAAAGAAATGAAAAGACAGTTTGATTATTCAGGAATTGATGCTAGTCATCATCAAAGAAATGCTAGTTTCAAGAGAGTATAGAGGTGCTTATTACCATGAATATAGTGTCTGTTGTGGGCATATAAGTTATTTCCAAGATCTTTATGTGTTAATAAGTTATTACAACAAAAAGGGGAGCCTTGTTTAGAAGAAACGAAGAGATGATCTCGTTATTCAATAATTAAGTAGAAAACACTAGTAAGAAAGGCTAGTTATCATCAAAGATTCCTTGTCTAATGAAAATGAAAGGATTCCTAGTTCCAAGGGAGTATAGATGTGCTTGTTGCCTTAAATATAATGCCTATCATGGGCATTAAAGTCATTTCCATGATTTTTATGTGTAAATGAGTTATTACAACAAAATGTGTAGCATCATTAGGAAGAAATAAAGACGATTTCATTATTCAGTAATTAAACCGATAATACTTGTAAGAAATGCTAATCATCATCAAAGACACATTGTTTAAAGAAATTCAATAGATTCTTAATTTCAACGGAGCATACATGTGTTTGTTGCCATGAATATAGTGCCTGTTGTGGGCATAAAAGCCATTATCAAGATCTTTATATGTGAATGAGTGATTACAACAGAAAATGGAGCCTTATTATGAAGAAATAAAGAGATGGTTTCATAATACATTAATTTAGTAGAAAATACTCATAAGAAAAGCTAGTCATCATCAAAGACTCCTTGTTTAATGAAATTCAATGGATTCCTAGTTCCAAGGGAGTATAGATGTGCTTACTACCATAAATATAGTTCTTATTGTAGGCACACAAGCTATATTCAAGATCCTTGAGTGTGAATCAGTTATCATAACAAAAATTGCAGCCTTGTTAGGAAGAAAAAGAAGAGACGGTCTTATTATTAAGTAATTAAGTAGAAAATATGTGTAAGAAATGACATTCATCATCAAATACTCCTTATTTAATGAAATTCAACGTATTCTGAGTTCCAAGGGAGTATAGATGTGCTTGTTGCCATGAATACGGTGTATGTTGTGGGCACACAACTTATTTTCAAGATCTTTAAGTGTGAATTTGTTATTACAACAAAAGGTGGAGCATTGTTAGGAAGAAATGAAGAGATTGTCTTATTATATAGTAATTAAAGAGAAAATACTCATATTAAAAACTAGTCATCAGCAAAGACTCCTTGTTTAGGGAAATTCAAGGGATTCCTAGTTCCAAGGGAGTAAAGATGTGTGTGTTGCCGTGAATATAGTGGCTGTTGTGGACATAAAAGCTATTTTCAAGATCTTTAAGTGTAACTGAGATATTACAAAAAACAAAAAAAAAAAAGTGGAGCCTTGTTAGGAAAAATGAAGAGATTGTCTCATTATCTGGTAATTATGTAGAAAATACTAATAAGAAATGCTAGTTATCATCAAAGACTCCTTGTTCAAAGAAATTCAATGCATTCTTAGTTTCAATGGAGTATAAAGGTGGTTGTTGCTATGAATATAGTGTCTGTTGTGGGTACATAAGTTATTTTCAATATCTTTATGTCTCATTATTCAATAATTAAGTAGAAAATACTTGTAAGAAATGCTAGTCATCATAAAAAACTCCTTGTTTAGTGAAATTCAACAAATTATTAATTTCATTGGAGTATTTATGTTCTTGTTTCCATGAATATAGTGCTTTATGGGCATAGGAGCCATTTTCATGATCTTGATGTGTGAATGAGTTAAAACAAAAAGTGGAGCCTTGTTAGGAAGAAATGAAAAAACGGTCTCATTATCCTATAATTAAGTAGAAAATACTCGTAAGAAATGCTAATCATCATCAAAGACTCCTTGTTTAATGAAATTCATCAGATTCCTTGTTCCAAGGCAGTATATATGAGCTTGTCGCCATGAATATAGTGCCTATTATGGGCATAAGAACTATGTCTAAGATCTTTAAGTTTAAATGAGTTATCATAACAAAAGGTGGAGTCTTGTTTGGATGAAAAAAAGATACGGTCTTATTATTCAGTAATTAAACTATAAATACATGTAAGAAATGTTGTTCCTCATCAAAGACTCCTTACTTAATGAAATTCAACATATTCCGCATTCCAAGGGAGTATAAATGTGCTTGTTGCCATGAATATAGTGTCTATTTTGGGCACACAAGCTATTTTCATGATCTTTAAGTGTGAATTAGTTATTATAACAAAAAAGGGAGCCTTGTCCAGAAGAAATGAAGAGACAGTTCATTATACAGTAATTAGGTAGAAACTACACATAAGAAAAGCTAGTCCTTATCAAAGACTCCTTGTTTAGTGAAATTCAAAGGATTGCTTATTCCAAGGGAGTATAGATGTGCTTATTGGCATGAATATAAGTGTGAATTAGTTATTACAATAAAAGGTGGACCATTGTTAGGAAGAAATGATGAGATGGTCTCCTTATATAGTACTTAAGTAGAAAATACTAATAAGAAAAGCTAGTCATCAACAAAGACTCCTTGTTTAGTGAAATTCAAAGGATTCCTAATACCAAGGGAGTATAGATGTGCTTGTTGTCATGAATATAATGCCTGTTGTGGGCATAGAAGCTATTTTCAGGATCTTTATGTGTGAATGAGTTATTAGAAAAAAAAAGTGGAGCCTTGTTAGGAAAAAGTGAAGGGATAGTCTGATTATTAAGTAATTAATTTGAAAATACTTGTAATAATTACTAGTCATCATCAAAGACTACTTCTTTAATGAAATCCAATGGATTCCTAGTTTCAAGGGAGTATAGAGGTGCTTGTTGTCATGAATATAGTGCCTGTTAGTTTTTAAGTGTGAATTAGTTATTACAACAAAAGGTGGAGTATTGTTAGGAAGAAGTGAAGAGACAATCTCATTATATAGTAATTAAGTAGAAAATACTTATAAATGATGCTAGTCATCATCAAAGACTCCTTATTGAATGAAATGAAATTCAACAGATTCCTAATTTAGAGGGAGTATAGATATGCTTGTTGCCATTAATATAGTGCTTGGCTTATAAGGAATCAAAGAACAACTAGGAAAGCTAAATCAGAGTTTAATAACACAAACCTTAGACCCAACAATTAAAGGAACATGAACCTAAGGTATTTAAAGAAGGATATGGATGCCACACTCTAGAAAAGAAAGGAATTGGGAGTGATAAGTTCATTTGAACGCCACAAGAATAAGTATCTCTTGATAAGTTCTTTAGTTCTCAAAAGAACCGAGGGAGAAAAACCCTTGCTTTTTATTTCACCTAAAGTTGTCTAGTCTAATGTCTCATTGCTTACAAGGGGTGCCTATTTATAGGCTAAGATAGCAATCCTAAAGAGGCACAAATTCCTACTGAAGACAGTTCCTTATTTAGGAAGAATTCCTATTTAGGTACAAATTCTTATATAGAAAATAAACTCTTAATTTGTTGTCATGAATATAGTGCCTACCGTGGGCACACAAAAAGTGAAGCCTTGTGAGGAAGAAATGAAGGGACAATCTTATTTTTCAGCAATCATGCAGAAAATACTTGTAAGAAATGCTAGACAACATCAAAGACTCCTTGTTTAATGAAATTTAACAAATTCCTAGTTTTAATGGACTATAGACGTGCTTGTTGCCATGAATATAGTGCCTATTGTGGGCATACAAGCTATTTTCAAGATCTATAAGTGTGAAGGAGTTATTATAACAAAGTGTGGAGCCTTGTAAGAAAGAAATGAAGAGGTAGTCTCATTTTCATTAATTAAGTAAAAAATACTCAAAAGAAATGCTAATCATCATAAAAAATTCCTTGTTTAATGAAATTCAATAGATTTTTAGTTCCAAGGGAATATAGATGTGCTTATTGTCATGAATATAATGCCTATTATGGTCATAAAAGCTATTTTTAAGAACTTTAAGTGTGATTGAGTTATTACAACAAAAAGAGAAGCCTTGTTAGAAAGAAATGAAGAGACGGTCTCATTATCTTGTAATTAGGTAAAAAGTACTTGTAAGAAATGTTAGACATTATCAAAGACTCCTTTTTTAATGAAATTTGATGGATTCCTAATTTCAACGAAGTATAGATGTGTTTATTGCCAAGAATATACTGCCTGTTGTGGGCTTAAAAGTGATTTTTAAGATCTTCAAGTATGAATGAGTTATTAGAAAATATAGTGGAGTCTTGTTAGGAAGAAATGAAGGAGCGGTCTCATTATTCATTAATTAAGTAGAAAATACTTGTAAGAAATGCTATTCATCATTAAAGACTCCTTGTTCAAGGAAATTCAATGAATTCCTAGTTCTAAAGGAGTATAAATGTTCTTGTTGCCATGAATGTAGTGTCTGTTGCAAGCACATAATCTATGTTCAAGATCATTAAGTGTGAATAAGTTATTACAAAAAAAAATGGAGCCTTGGTAAGAAGAAAAGAAAGGAAGGTCTCATTATTAAGTATTTAAGTAAAAAGAACTTGTAAAAAATGCTAGTCATCATCGAAGACTCCTTGTTTAATCAAATTCAACAAATTCCTAGTTTCAAGGGAGTATAGATGTACTTGTTGCCATGAATATAGTGCCTATTATGGGCACACAAGCTATTTTCAAGATCTTTAGGTGTGAAGGAGTCATTATAACAAAAAGTGGAGCCTTGTACGAAAGAAATGAAGAAACAGTCTCATTTTTCATTAATTAAGTTAAAATACTCAAAGGAAATGCTAGTCATCATCAAAGACTCCTTGTTTAATGAAATTCAATAGATTTCTAGTTCCAAGGGAGTATAGATGTACTTGTTGCCATGAATATTGTGCTTGTTATGGGCATAGAAGCCATTTTCAAGATCTTTAAGTGTGAATGAGTTATTATAACAAAAAGTGGAGTCTTGTTAGGATGAAATAAAAAGATGGTCTCATTATTCAGATATTAAGTAGAAAATACTTATAAAAAGTGCTAGTCATCATGAGAGACTCCTTGTTTAATGAAATTGAATAGATTCCTGGTTCTAAGAGAGTATAGTGCCTATTATAAGCAAACAAGTTATTTTCAAGATGTTTTAGTGTGAATGAGTTATTACAACAAAAAGTGGAGTCTTGTTAGGAAAAAGTGAAGAGGTGGTCTCATCATTTAGAAATGAAATTGAAAATACTTCTAAGAAATGATAATCATCATTAGAGACGCCTCGTTTAAAGAAATTCAATAGATTCCTAGTTATAAGAGAGTACATATGTGTTTGTTGTTATGAATATAGTTTGTGTTATGTGCACACGTGTTATTTTTAAGATTATTATGTGTGAATGAGTTGTTATAATAAAAGGTGGAGCCATGTTGGGAAGAAATGAAGAAGTGGTCTCATTACTCAGTAATTAAACCAAAAATACTTGTAAGGAATGCTAGTCATTATCAAAGATTCCTTTATTTAATGAAATTCAATGGATTCTTAGTTCCAAGGCAATATAGATGTCCTTGTTGCCATGAATATAATGTCTATTGTGGGCACACAAGCTATTTTCAAGATCTTTAAGTATGAATGAGTTATAAATAAAAAAAAGTGGAGTGTCACTAGAAAGAAATAAAGACATTGTCTTATTATTCAGTAACTAAACTGAAAATACTTCCAAGAAATGTTAGTCATCATCAAAGACTTGTTATTTAATGAAATTCAATGGATTTCAAGTTCCAAGGCAATGTAGATGTTCTTGTTGCCATAAATATAGTGTCTCTTGCTGGCATACAAGTTATTTTCAAGATAATTAAGTGTGAATGAATTATTATTAAAAAAAAAGTTAGAGCCTTATTAGGAAGAAAAAAAGAGATGGTCTCATTATTTGGTAATTAAACTAAAAATACTTGAAAGAAATGATAATCATCATCAAAGACTCCTTGTTTAAAGAAATTCAATGGATTCCTAGTTCCAAGAGAATATAGTGTGCTTCTTACCATGAATATCATTCGTGTTGTGTGCACACTAGCTATTTTTGAGATTATTAAGTGTGAATGAGTTATTACAACAAAAGGAAGAGCCTTGTTAGGAAGAAATGAACAAAAGGAAGACCCTTGTTGTAAGAAATGCTAGTTATCATCAAAGACTCCTAGTTGATTGTAATTCAACAAATTCCTAGTTTTAAGGGAGTATAAATATGCTTGTTGTCATGAATATAGTGCCTGTTGTGGGCATAGAAACTATTTTCAAGATCTTTAAGTGTGATTGAGTTATTACAACCAAAAGTGGAGCCTTTATAGGAAGAAATTAAGAGATGGTCTCGTTATTCAATAATTAAGTAGAAAATACTTGTAAAAAATGCTAGTCATCATCAAAGACTCCTTGTTGATTGAAATTCGATGGATTCCTAGTCTCAAGGGAGTATAGGTGTGCTTATTGCTATGAATATAGTGCCTGATGCGGGCACACAAACTATTTTTAAGATAATTAAGTGTGGATGAGTTATTGAAACTAAAAGTGGAGCCTTGTTAGGAAGAAATGAAGAGATTGTCTCATTATTTAGTAATTTAACCAAAAATACTTGTAAGAAATAATAATCATCATCAAAGACTTCTTGTCTAAAGAAATTCAATTGATTCCCAATCCTAAGAGAGTATAAATGTACTTGTTGCGATGAATATAGTTCATGTTGTGCACACACAAGCTATTTTCACACACAAGCTATTTTCAAGATTATTTAGTGTGAATGAGTTATTACAAGAGAAGGTGGAACCTCATTGGGAGGAAATGAAGAGATGGTCTCATAACTCAATAATTAAACCAAAAGTACTTGTAAGGAATTCAAGTCATTATCAAAAATTCTTCTGCTTAATGAAATTCAATGGATTCCTAGTTTCAAGGCAATATAGATGTGCTTATTTTCGTGAATATGGTGCTTGTTGTGGGCAAACAAGCTATTTTCAAGATCTTTAAGTGTAAATGAGTTAATATAACAAAAGGTGAAGCCTTGGGACATTCTCATTATTTAGTAATTAAGTAGAAAATACGTGCAAGAAATGCTAGTTATTATCAAAAATTCCTTTGATTAATGAAATTGAATTGATTCATAGTTCCAAGGGAGTATAGATGTGCTTATTGCCATAAATATAGGGCCTTTTGTGGGTACGCATGGTATTTTCAAGATCATTAAGTATGAATGAGTTATTGTAATAAAAGGTGGAGCCTTGTTAGGAAGAAATGAAGAGACAGTCTCATTATTCAATAACTATATCAAAAATACTTGTAGGAAATTCTAGTCATTATCAAAGACTCCTTTGTTTAAAGAAATACAATGGATTCCTAATTCCAGGGGAGTATAGATATGCTTGTTGCCATGAATACAGTGTTTGTTATGGGCACACAAGCTATTTTCAAGTTCTTTAAATGTGAATGAGTTATTATAACAAAAAGTGGAGGCTTGTGAGCAAGAAATGAAGTGATATTCTCATTATTTCGTAATTAAGTACAAAATGCTTGAAAGAAATGCTAGTCATCATCAAAGAATCCTTGTTTAATGAAATTCTATAGATTCCTAGTTTTAGGAGAGTATAGATGTGCTCATTGCCATTAATATAGTGCCTGTTATGGGCACATATGCTATTTTTAAAATCTTTAAGTGTGAATGAGTCATTGCAACAAAAGGTGGAGCCATGTTAGGAAGAAACAAAGAGATGGTCTCGTAGTTTAGTAATTTTACCAAAAATACTTCTAAAAAATGTTAGTCATTATCAAAGACTCCTTTGTTTGAATGGATTCCTAGTTCCAAGGAAATATAGATGTGCTTGTTACCATGAATATTGCACCTGTTGTGGACATATAAGCAATTTTCAAGATCTTTAAATGCAAATCAATTATTAGAACAAAATGTGGTGGCTTGTTAGGAAGAAATGAATAGACAATCTTATTATTCAGTAATTAAGTAAAAAATACTTAAAAGAAATCCTAATCATCATCAAAGACTCCATGTTTAAAGAAATTCAAAGGATTCCTAGTTCCAACAAAGTATAGATGCGCTTGCTCCTATAAATATAGTTCGTGTTGTGTGCATACAAGCTATTTTTAAGATTATTAAGTATAAAGGAGTTATTAGAACGAAAGGTGGAGCTTTGTAGGGAGGAAATGAACAGATGGTCACATTATTCAGTAATTAGACCACAAATACTTGTAAGAAATGCTAGTCATTCTCAAAGACTCCTTTGGTTAACAAAATTGAATGGATTTCTAGTTCCAAGGGAGTATAGATGTGATTCTTGCCATGAATATAGTGCCTTTTGTGGGCACACAAATGATTTTCAAGATCATTAAGTGTGAATGAGTTATTACAACAAAAGGTAAAGCCTTGTTAGCAAGAAATGAAGAGACGGTGTCATTATGTGTGAATGAATTATTATAACAAAAGTGCAACCTTGTTAGGAAGAAATGAAAGGATAGTCTCATTATTCAGTAATTAAGTCAAAAATACTTGTAAGAAATGCTAGTTATCATTAAAAATTCCTTTGTTTAATGAAATTCTACAAATTCCTAGTTTCAAGGGAGTATAGATGTGCTTCTTGCCATGAATATAATCCCTGTTGTGGGCACATAGGCTATTTCCAAGATCATTAAGTGTAAACGAGTTAATGCAACAAAAGGTGGAGCCTTGTTAGATAAAAATGAAGAGACAATGTCATTATTCAATAATTATACCAAAAATATTGCATGAAATACAAGTCATTATCAAATATTCCCTTGTTTAATGAAATTATACAGTTTCCTAGTTCCAAGGCAGTATAGATGTGCTTCTTGCCATGAATAAAGTGTCTATTGTTGGCACACAATCTATTTTCAAGATCATTAAGTGTGAATGGGTTATTATAATGAAAGGTAGAGCATTGGTAGGAAGAAATGAATACATGGTCTCATCATTTTGTAATTAAGGAAAAAATAAATTTAAGGAATGCTAATAAATATCAAAGACTCCTTTGTTTAACCAAATTCAAGGGATTCCTAGTTCCAAGGGAGTAAAAATGTGCTTATTGCCATGAATATTATGACCGTTGTGGGCACATAAGCTATTTTCAAGATCTTTAAGTGTGGAGTAGTTATTACAACAAAAGGTGGAGCCTTGTTAGGAAGAAATAAACACATGGTCTCATTATTCAACAATTAAGTAGAAAATACTTGAAGGAAATGCAAATTATCATTAAAGACTCCTTGTTTAAAGAAATTCAATGGATTCCTTGTTCAAAGGAAGGATAAATGCGCTTGTTGCCATGAATATACTTCATGTTGTGCACACATAAGCTATTTTGAAGATTAAGTGTAAATGAGTTATTACAACAAAAGGAAGAAATGAAGAAATAGCCTCATTATTCAATAATTAAACCAAAAATACAAGTAAGGAATGCTAGTCATTATCAAAGACTCCTTTCTTTAAAGAAATTCAATGGATTTCTAGTTTCAAGGGAATAGAGATGTGCTTGTTGCCATCAATATAGAGCCTATTGTGGTCACACAAAATATTTTCAAGATTTTTAAGTATGAATGAGTTACTACAACGAAAAGTGGTAGCTTGTTAGGAAGAAATGAAGAGTTGGTCTCATTATTTAGTAATTAAGTAAAAAATACTTGTAAAAAATGCTAATCATCATCAAAGACTTTTTGTTTAAAGAACTTCAAAGAATTCTTAGTTCTAAAGGAGTATAGATGCTCTTGTTGCCATGAAGATAGTTTATGTTGTTTGCATATAAGCTATTTTTAAGCTTATTGTGTCTAAATGAGTTATTACAACAAAAGGTGTAGCCTTGTTGGGATGAAGTGAAGAGATGAACTCATTATTCAGTAATTAAACCAAAAATACTTGTAAGGAATGCTTGTCATCATCAAAGGCTCCTTGTTTAATGAAATTCAATAGATTCCTAGTTTCAAAGGAGTATAGATGTATTTGTTGCCATAAATATAATGCCTGTTATAGGCACAGAAGTTATTTTCAAGATCATTAAGTGTGAATGAGTTATTGCAACAAAATGTGGAGTTTTGTTAGGAAGAAATGCAAAGATGGTCTCATTATTCAAAAATGAAACTAAAAATACTTGTAAGGATTTCAAAGGATTCTCAATTGCAAGGGAATATAGATGTGCTAGTTGGCATGAATATAGTTCGTGTTGTGCACACATAAGCTATTTCTAAGATTATTAAGTGTGAATGATTTCTAAGGAAGAAATGAAGAGATGATCTTATTATGTAGTAATTAAACCAAAAATACTGGTAAGGAATGCTAGTCATTATCAAACACTCCTTTGTCAAATGAAATTCAATGGATTCTTATTTGCAAGGGAGCATAGATGTGCTTCTTGCCATGAATATAGTGCCTGTTATAGGCATACAAGCTATTTTCAAGATAGTGTGAAAGAGTTATTGCAACAAAGGTGGAGCCTTGCTTGGAAGAAATGAAGAGATGGTGTCATTATTCAATAATTATACCAAAAATACTTGCATGAAATGCTACTCATTATGAAAGACTCCTTTATTTAATGAAGTTCTACAAATTCCTAGTTACAAGGGAATATAAATGTTCTTTTTTTCATGAATATAATGGTTGTTTTAGGCACATAAACTATTTTCATGATCATTAAGTGTGAATGAATTATTAGAACAAAAGGTGAAGCCTTGTTAGGAAGAAATGAAGAGATGGTCTCATTATTCAGTAATTATACGAAATTTACTTGCATGAAATGCTACTTGTTATCAAAACTCATTCATTTAATGAAATTCTAAGGATTCCTTGTTCTAAGGGTATATAGATGGGCTTATTGCCTTGAATATAGTTCTTGTTATGGGAACATAAGCTATTTTCAAAATCATTAAGTGTGAAAGAGTTATTGCAACAAAAGGTTGATCCTTGTTTGGAAGAAATGAAAAGACGATGTCATTATTCAATAAATATACCAAAAATACTTGCATGAAATGCTACTCATTATGAAAGACTCCTCTGTTTAATGAAATTCTATAGATTCCTAGTTACAAGGGAGTATAAATGTTCTTCTTGCCATGAATATAATGCTTGTTATGGGCACACAAAAAATTTTCACAATCATTAAGTGCGAATGAATTATTCTAACAAAAAATAAAGCCTTATTAGGAAGAAATGAAAAGATGATGTCATCATTCAATAATTATACGAAATTTACTTGCATGAAATGCTACTTAGTATCAAAACTAATTTGTTTAATGAAATTTTAAGGATTCCTTGTTCCAAGGGCGTATAGATGGGTTTATTGCCTTGAATATAGTACCTGTTGTGGGCATACAAGCTATTTTCAAGATCATTAGGTGTGAAAGAGTTATTACAGTGAAAGGTCAAGCGTTATTGGAAAGAAAATACTTGTAAGAAATGCTAGTCATCATCAAAGACTCCTCGAATGAAATTCAACAAATTCCTAATTCTAAAGGAATATAAATGTGCTTGTTACCATTAATATAGTGCCTGTTGTGGGCACATAACCAATTTTCAACATCTTTAAGTGTGAATGAGTTACTATAACAAAAGGTAGACATTGGTAGGAAGAAATGAAAAGATTGTCTTATTATTTAGTAATTAAACCAAAAATACCTATAAAAAGTGCTAATCATCATCAAAGACTCATTGTTTAATGAAATTCAACAAATTCCTAGTTCTAAGAGAGTATAAATGTGCTTGTTGCCATGAATATTGTGCTTGTTACAGGCACACAAGCTATTTTCAAGATCATTAAGTGCGAATGAGTTATTACAACAAAAAGTGGAGCCTTGTTAGAAAGAAATGAAGAGATGGTCTCATTATTCAGTAATTAAGTAGAAAATACTAGTAAGAAAAGGTACCCATCAACAAAGACTCTGATGCGGAAAACCCCAAAAACAAGAATCGATATTCCTTTGTAATGAATAAAAAAACCGTCACTCTTGTACCATTATCACCTCAACAAGCATATGAGGATCAATTGAGGATTAAAAATAAGAGTCAACAGAAAGGAGAGATTGAAAAAAGAGGAAAGAGAGCAGAAAATGTGAGAACACAAGAGAAAGAGAAGAAAACAGAAAGTTTCTATGCAAAAGAAAGTGATGTCAAAAGAGCAATTTTTGCCATACAACTTATGATCGTACTTTTGTACAAAAAGGCTTCTTTTAACACTAACAAACTTGCACTATCTTTGCCTAGTACTATGGTTGTTCTATTGCAGGAATTTGAATATGAATTTCATGATGATGTTCCAAGTGGATTGCTACCTAAGAGAGGAATTAAGAATCAAATTGTTTTCATCCCTGGTTCATCCATCCCAAACCGGCCAACATATCATAGTAATCTTGAGAAGACAAAGGAGCATAAAAGACAGGTTGAAGAACCTATTTTCAAAGGATATGTGAGGGAAAGCATGAGTCATTGTGCAGTTCCTATCCTACTTGTACGAGGAAAGTTGAACAGAAGGCATGCCAAGTGGATCAAATTCATTCAGACTTTTCCCTACGTCATCAGGTATAAACAAGGTGATGATTCGAGGACGAATCTTTTTGAGGAAAGGGGGAATGATGAGAACCGTAGATATGAAGGGTGGAAGGCTTCAAAGGATGCAAAAAGTCCATTGAACATTCAAGAAGGCCCAATAACACGAGCTAGAACTTCAATTGAAGCAAGAGGTCCATCGCACATTCCAGAAGGCCCAATAACACGAGTTAGAGTTTCAATTGATGCAAGAGGTCCATTGCACATTCTAGAAGGCCCAATAACACGAGCTAGGGCCAGAAAGATTAAAGAAGCACTAAATGGGCTGATTCAGGACACTTAGGCGAACCCAGCATCAAATGGTGCGAATTTAAACTTGAAAGAGAGTTCAGGCCTTATTAACATCATTAGAGTAATTAAAGTGTTAGGACTATTAATAATAGTCACTCTAAATTAGGAGTTTATTTTT